>VYZW01022614.1:44413-67050 GCA_013401315.1 Balaeniceps rex
CAAGCTGCAAAGCGGTGAAGAATCAGGTTTGGCCAGTTATTTATTCACTATTGAAAAGAGCTTGGACATAAGACTCTGAACACGGCCGCTAATAAGATTAAAACTAAAACGTGACCTAATAAAATTTGTCAAGTAAACATTAACAGAGAATTGATTAAATTACGGCCAAATTAATCATTGTTCTCACTCCATAAAAGCAAAACAGTCCAATCTTATGGGTTGAAATTGCCCTTCACAGTGAGATATATTTAAGATCACCAAGGATATTACACCGGAAAAATGTACTATGAAAAGCACATTTCCCCAATGGTTTTCAATCTTAGAGCTTAGAGAAAGCTGTTGATTTGAATCACTGCACCTCTGTTGCCAGGCTAATATAGAAACAGCATTCTCACAATGCACAGACACAAAGTTAGTTACAGGGATGGTCTTTCATGAGTACATGTTCAACATTCAGTTTATAGTGTGCATTTGCTGTTTTACTGAAAATTAAATACTTTTTTCCAGTCTGGCAATTAAATGACTATTCAGCAAACTCCCTTTCTGGGTTAATATTTCACTGCTGAGTGGCAGAAGCTGGAATAGTGACTGGTTTTTATTCATTTAGAAAAGTATCTCAGTGGACTTGGCTCACGACAGCATGATAATTGCTTACTTAAAAAATCTCCAGCAGCAGAGCCATGGCGTAAATGCTTCGAATGAAAAAATGTCATTCTGTTCCAGTAACATGTATTTACATTTATACAGCACATTTAGACTTCTTAGCCTCGAGTCACATATGCGGTGACCGTGCTACCATTCCTTAACTCCAGCATGGATTGCATGCAGCAATCTGGAACCGCTTGGTCGAGACTCAGAAGTGCCTTTGTGGCCAGTCACAGACAGTTCTGTAATGATGGGCTATGCCTAAACTGGCAGAAAGGGAACTCCTCAACCTGTTTCAAAACAGTAACATCTAATGACACCTTCGAGGGACTCTGAATTTAAAGGCTTTATATGTATAATCCTGTAATTTTCATATACAGTAAAAAACAAATGTCACGTCATTTTCCTCTAGATAGAAGCAAGTCTTTCACGTGCTGGAAAATACTTGTGACAATTTACATGGGTTTGTGTGAATCTTCAACTAAATTTTTGGGATAAAGAAATGTCAATATAGCATGAATACAGCAGTTTACTTAATTCCTAAAGTATTCCGAGTTTAAAAGATCCAATTGACCCCAGATGTATTTGTATGAAGGCAAAGAGAATAATTCCAGTCTACTACCAGTCTCTACTACTTATTGCAAGAAGCAAGTTATATTTTGTTTAATTGCATCTCACGATGGACAATGATGATATGTTGTGCATGCCATGTGGCTCTCATTGCTATACAATGAATTTTATTTGGCCTGGAGGAAAATGTCATATTCATGGCACAGCAGGGGCTTTCCAAAAGGATATGGATTACTGGGAACAGAGAAAACATGATTTCTTGTTGGCATAATATTGTGTCAAAATCTTGGTTCTTTGTCTGAGTAGTATCCAAAACCACCTTGCACTCCACCACATATTTTGGGGTTAGGCACACTGGAAAGAAAACTTTTTCAAAGCTTGCTCCAAAATTCAGGAACAGTCTGCTGCAGGTTTTACGGCATTTCAGGGCATTTTCACTTCAAGCTTCAGGCACTTCTATGTGCCGGCTCAGCAATCAAACAACTAAACATTTCCCACATCTCTATTTGCAAATACTTATTGATAGCTGTCAAATCTGTCAGTATTTTACAACCCAGAAAAATCATAAGTAATTAAAGTAGCTCCATTATGCACTATGCTTCTCAAACCATCATTACAGATAATGGTAACCAAGCAATAGCTCTCTCTGTGCAGAACTGTCAAGACATTTTTTACACCTTTCACTGGGAAGGCACAGATCATCTTTTCTTCAGACAACCTTCACAACGGCTACTCCATCCATAAAGACCAAAAAAAAAGGAAAAAAAAAACAAAAAAGTAACTCATGCTGTGGGATGAGATTCTCTTTTGTATCGGTAAAGCTCACTTGAAAGGACCAGAATTGAGACTACGGCAGATTATTTAGTTCATCTATTTCAGAGCCAGGGGTTATAATCAATCTACAGTGCTGTCTTTGCCTGACTGTGTTTTTTAGATCTGCAAAAATGGTAACACTGTAAAACAAAATAGGTAGGTGCTTGCCACCAAAAATACAGTTAAAGCATGAACTAAACAATTCTCACTTATGTTTATGGAAGTGTATTTTAGTTGCATTTTAACTGCAAATAATTTTGACTAGTGAAACAGCTGCACAAATAACTTGTAAAGTGTTATTGTTGCAGGGATGATTAAAAGCTGCTTTGTGACTTCATGTTACTGGTGAAAAAATGCAAAGGCCCAATTCACAAACCTCACAAAGACAAACCAAATAATTAACTTTAGACAGCACAACTGAAAATGTGTGAGTGAAACACTTGATTTTCTGAAGACCTAAGACCATGGATTTGCATAGGTTCCCTTTTCCCAAATAGCTTATCTTTCTTGCAAAACTGCCAAAGTAAGAAAACTCACTGTTGTTTCCAAGACAAAATTAAATCACTTTTTTTTTTAAAGTGATACTGTGGGTATTTAAAGAACATGCACTACAAACGTAATTCAATATAAATGATTGGCAAGCATATGAGCTTTGGTAATGCGTAGATAATTCTTGGCATCTCATCACACATACCTGTCCAATAAGAATGCCTGGCACATCGATGGACTTAAAAAGTACCATATCTCCTCTCTCAATGTAAGGCAGAACATGCAATCTCATCACCTCTATTTCCTCATTTTCAATTTTCAGCACTGAACTCACCTTTTTTCCCTTCACCTCTCACAGATCCTCAACCTGGCTGCCAGTCTCACGTGCAATAGGTAAATAATCTGAGTTACTTGACTGAAATTGGCTTTCTTCCACTTCAGTCTTATTTCAAATTCCTTTCAAAGTATCCTAATGGTGAGGGGATATTGCTCTCTAAGAACATAAGACTTTTTCCTTATACCTAGCAGAGTAAAATTTTAGGCCATTATTGAAGTCAGAGGCCCGTTTTCTTCTCAACCATACAGATGAGGAACTGTCAACTTAACTAGAGACCACTCTCTAGCCCTGTCTTTTAAAATTATCTCCAAGTGACTTGAGTGCCAAGCAGCTGAGATAAAACCTCTGCCCTATTCTGAGGGAGACAGCTTATAAACTCACCTATTCCTGAAGCTATTCTGAAAACCCACGGTCCATAGTGGCAAACAGCCTATGAATTTACTGACCCTGGGAAAAGCAGCTTTAAATGAATTCTGCTACTCCCACAATTTCTAGTTAGAATTTCAATTTTTAGATGCCTTGGAGCAACTCAAAATAAAGTAATTTCATTCATGCCCTGGTTAACCACTTCCCAGCCTTTTGTCCCTCCAATCTATCAGCCAATCAAATACATAGAAAGCAAGAGAGCGATGATAGGCTTCAGGTGGAAATAATGGAAAAATCCTCTTTGACTGGCTTATTCAAAAAAGCTGCATTAAACTTACTTATTGTGAATCAGCTTTACTGCTCCAACTAGTCTGCCATCTCATCTCATAAACCTTCTGCCTACCTTTAGGTGCACAATCTTATGACCTGGAATCAGAAAGGTATGAATCTTATGAAGGACGCAGCCACAGGGAATGAAGTTTGGAGATGAGTCTACGCTCCGAGGAACTGGCAACACAAACAAAATGTATTGACAATAGGTTGTGCCTAGTAGATGTCAAGCATCAAAACCATCTCAGGAATCTGGGACTTGCATTAACTTGCACGAATGAACACACTCCACGCTGCAGCAGTAGACTCATTCTTTCATGCTTAGATGGAGACGTGTATTGCACTTTACAAGTATGTCCAGGTGTTAAAAATGCAACACGGTGATCATATTTAGCACTTTAAGGCACATAGCTCTTTCTTTGTCAAAATATGGTTCATAAAATTATATGCAGTGCTATCCCTCCTTTCAAAACAAATTACTGTCATTATATGGCACTTGCCTTCAAAATAGTACCAACCCTTCATTTCAGACTTTACTTTCTTCAGAGTGATGCAAAAATGGCCAGACCATTTTTAAACACCTGTACCTGCAATTTTCTACTAACTGCATCTTCAGAGAAACTTCTGAGAACATGATATTCTTTGGAGAAGCACACAGCACCCTGAGGACAGACAGAGGAGTTCTTTGCTGCATCTTATAGCCCCTGTGAATCTGTGGGCTGGTAAAACAACAGCAGGTTGTGCTATTTCCTCCGCCCATACTATCTGGTAGCAGCTGTACAGAACATGACACATTTTTAAATCCTTACTCAGTTTTTGCTCTGTTGATGAAATCCCAGCCTCAGGAAGTAAGATAAGTGGACTTTGTTTCACACTTGGAGCAAATGAGAATTTTGTTGTGGATTTCAGTGTCCAGGATTCAAACCTGCAAGGACTTTTCTCAAGTAAATCTGAGGTATAACTGGCCACAGAAACCTGGATTTGGCTCAGTATCTGGTCTGACACTAATGATAGGTGCTGACAGATCTCTTTGGGAGTCTGACTCACTTTATTCAGACCTGCTTTCTCAGACTGCGCATCTGACACCAGGACTGGCTCCACTGAGCCTACAGCTGTTACATATGAAAGATATTGTTTTTAAAATGGTCAGATATCTTAATAATACGTTCACTTTAACATTTTTCTCACCAGGTTCAAATGTATTTGCTGGATTCCTAATGAGTGTAATGTTCATAACAAAGTAGACAAGGCTTTCATGCTAAAAGATGAGAGACCTTGAACTGCAGTGGCATGAACAACTCTGTTGTAATAAAAGTGTCAGCTGGCATGGGCCTGGAAAACACATTGATATCAATACTAACAGGCTTAGGACAGATAGAGCAGGATGAGCTACTCATGAAGAAGGTGAGTTGACAATGCAAAGGACAGTTAACGCCAAACAGATTTGCTTGCTCAGTTACTTCATTAGTGCCTCTGTTTTCAAGACTTAAAAGAACAGCTCACAGACAGAAAACTCCAGATTTGTTGCCTATCATTGCTATTTGCAATTTCCATACTAGTGTAATGGTGTACTACGCACGAGTTATAACCAGTGTCTGTGAGAAACACAGATTTTTATGAAAGCATTCAATAGCTGTATGTCCCACCCTTCCCCACCCTCTGCATGCTCCACAGACACACAGACACACACCCCACTTGCACTTGCATCAAGACTTGGAGCCAGATCCTCATTTTAACCACTGGGGCCTGCAATAGTTTTATCAGCTGAGGATCTAGCCCTGGGTGTATACCAAGAAGCTGTGGGGGCCATTCTTCTCTCCGACTCCAAGCCTTGGACTACAGCCCACACAAGCTGTATGGTCAGGCTGTAAAGCTAAATGAGATACAGAGATAAAGTCCTAACTAGTAATAGCATACGTCCTTGCCAAAGGGGCTGACGAGAGCGGGAGCTGGTGCAAGAGAAAGGGCAGGTCCATGCAACTGGGAGCAGATGAGGGGGCAAAGAAGTGGATATATGTGTTGGGGAGAAGGGAGCAGGGAGAGAGATGTCCTCCTTCCAGAAGCAGCATGCTGTTATGTTGGCTCAGCTGCCATGAAACTACCATCTGAGAGAGCCTGTAAGATCTCCTAAGCGCTGATGGTCCTTCAATGCCCTTCCCACAGTCCCCCTAAGGGCAAGGAAATTTCCTCATTACTGGTTTTGAAAAGCTCTTCTGGTTTCTCAACTCAACCAAGACAGGTCCAGATGGACGAGAAGGCAGAGCAGATACAGTAAAGGAGGTGAAACCAGGTCAGGGAAACAATAACCAGCTCACCAGCGTGACCTGCTACCCAGGGAGCAAAGGCAGCATTTGGCAGGGCTGAAGGGGCTGTGGTGGGAGGAGTGCCTGCACAGGAAAGGAGGTGAAGGGCAGGGACCTCTGTGAGCAGATTTACCTGTCAGTGGAACAGTTATTTCCACTGTTGTCAGCAAACCTGCTTTAGGTCGTTCCTGCTTGCTCTCCCCACACATAACTGCTTGTTCCTGTCCTCACAGGGGGGTTCCCTCTCTGACACGGGCCAGATAATCTTTCTTTCCCATGCTCTGAATGAGGAATGAGAACTTTTATAATGACAGTGGGGGCATTAATATTTTGCCTGTTCCTACCATCATGACTGCTGGTTGAGCTCACAAGGTAAAACTAATAGCCCTGCTCTAAATTGCTACAGAAGTGCAGTACAGAGACACAATTGCTTAGTCATTATCTGGGGTAGCCGCACACGATGGACAGTCTCTAAGAGAATGTGGTTAAAATGTAGAGAATGACTGTTTTCAGGAAACTTCAAAGATTTTTCTCCTTATATTCTTTTTCAGTTTTTCAGATATATTTTATTTGATTAAAAAGCAAGTGCAGCAAGGTAACTCAATTAGCTAATGTGAAGGTAGGTTTTCAAAATAGTTTTGCATTGGCAATAGCAAAGGACCTCTTCCAGCAATGAAAATAAAACCAATCTACATTATAATAGCTCGGACTAGCATAATGTTCTCCTATGGCAAAATGAAATATGATTACCAGTTATACTTCCTGATATTGACAGGAGTTAACTTCTTATGAAGCCATTAAAACTAGAGGTCATTGAATATCTGCATTAATTCCCTTATAAGTTAGCTGCTTGTGCTGGAGTTGTGCCTAGCAACCTCTGTCAGATTCAGAGTCCCACGTACAGATGTGCAGGTGGACCCAATATCTGCCTTGTAGACTTAGGCAATGTTATGATAGGACCGTACTAACTAAAAATTGCAGGGCAAGTGATATCAGACATGATCAGACAAGGTAACCATGTGCATCACCATATTACCTCCTGTCAATCATTAATATATAGGCATAAGCTATTATTTAATATTGGAAGGGGGGGTGTTTTTTTTATTATTACTATTTGCATTTATTTATCCATTTTGGGACACCAGTGGGTGTCATATAGACTACTGTTGTGTTACATATTTAGTGAGAAATATTTTTTCAAAGAAATCCAGGGTGCATGGATGATGCAGAGGGAGTTGTAAAGTCATCCCAAAGTTGCCAGATAAGTTGAGCATAAAATTTTGATGTTTTCGTTAACCTCTTAGTCATCAAACTCTATGGTACCACACAGCACACTTCTCTGGGACAGCCAGGATTTGGATCACAAAGGAGAATGCCCATTTTCTCAAATTAGTGGGGAAAAAAGGTACTTTTGTCACTCCCACCCTTGTCTAAATGCCTCTGTTAACCACAGCTAGCCAATCCCTCTGACTTCTTTGATAGTGCTCTGGTATGATAAAGGAAATTTTGTCTCTGTCTCTTTCTGCTATCTGTTTGTGTATTTATCTCCAAAGGACTTTGACTACAGAACAGACCTCTCCTGCACCCCTCAGCCCTTCTTTGAGGAACTCATCTATAAATGGAACAGCAGAAATGGGGAGGGAGGAAAGGGAAACAGGATGTGACTCAAGGACCTGCGCTGCAACCACAGATGTCCACCGCTAGACACACACTGACGTCAAGAGGATCATGCCCTCAAATTACTGCATAGAAAGAGAACAAGGTTGGGATCTTTGAAACTACTCTGAATTGGGTTTGCTTTACAAATGTCTTTAGTAAAAGTGCAATTAGATAAATAATTTTGAAAGTACGCTCTTTGAAGCTGATGCCACTAATCGTGTATCTTCCCCACATTCTTCTAGGGAAGCAGTTTTTGGTGTCCTCCTTTTTACAAGGGACCAATCATTCTTCCCAAAGTCTTATTCTTTTGTTTTTTTCTCTCATCTTCTGAGATTTAATCAAGTGAACATTCAGCAGAATAGTTTGGTATTTTGTGAACACAATTCTTTTTTTATCCATTTGAGGCCCTTTTGTGATCACAAAAAAAAGAAAACTGTTGTGAGCTACAGGCTGTTTACACTGTTAAGAGGTTGATAGGGGTCAGTTCTCTAAGGTTATTCTTAGTTCAACTGCTATGTAAACTGTTGATGTCACTGACTGGAGGCTGCTCTCCAGGACATTATATATATGATAATTATATGACAGAAAATGCAACATATAGTTGGACCTGACCTCCGAGTTCACTAGTTTAAAAAAGGAAAAAAATGTCAGTAAGAAACTTGCTGGTTTTCCCATTACCAAAATGTAATAAATGCCTTCAAGTTTATACTTAGTCTACAGCATATACAAGAGTCTTTGCTCACATGGACAGCAATGCCCATCCACCTTCAACCTAGGGTACATTTTAAATCTCAATATTCGCTGCGTCCAGAAAGCATTTTTGAAACAAAACAGGCAAAATCTTCTTCATAACGAGACAATCATCTGAAACTAGGATCTTAACTCTCACATAAACATTTTGTGTTACTCTACAAAGAAATCTGAGATAAATTTTTCTGAGAAATCACAAAACGTCAAAAATTAATTAAAAAACAAACAAGGGCTTCAAGAAAAGCGGCACTTCCTCACTCAGCACATTTTCCTTGATCTTCATGGGCATTCAGAACTACAGCTGCTGATAGTACCACAAAAGCATGTTTTTACTGATTTTTCTTCCTCTTCCTGTAGAGCAAGCACAGCTGCCGAAATGCAAGCTCATTTCTAGGCTTTTTTGTACTTCACCAGTTTACCATGTTCCAACTATTCATAGTTATGCAATAGCCCCATCGTGGCACTGGGATTACTGCAATGTCACAGACAGTTTAAATGAGGCTCATGGAGCTATACAATTGTAACTGTATTTTATATGCATAATTAAACAATGCATGACATGGAAGTAAGCCAGCTTTACTGAAACAGAACAAACTAACTGCTCTGATGCAACAGTTAAGCATCTTGTCAGTTATAAAATTAAACAGGTTTAAAGCAAAAATTATTTAGAAAACAGGATGCTTGACTTTGTAAAGCAGCATGTTCAAAGGATCATTTTTAGAACATTAAGGAAATGTACTGATCCAGTCAAGTTTTCAAAAGAATTCCTGGCACCAAAATGTTATCCTCTGTTCGCTTTTTCACCATGTCGTAAGAATGGATCACTCTTAGGGGGAAGAAAATCATGTATGCAAAACACTGCATGAAGCTAAATAATCCTTAAACATGGCTAATTTCCATGTGGAGCTGATGATTTAGCGTTGTCATCCTTCAGCAGAGGAGACAGACTTGCATGTCTTCAGTTTACTTATTTAAGACAAAAAAACCAAGAAGGAGCAGAAATTTGATCCTGCTTCAATTTACTTCAGTGGCAAAAGTCTTGCCGTGCCTTTAGTGGGAGTGAGACTGCATCTTAATTCGTTCAATGTGAAGAAGAAAAATATCAGCTGAGAATAATGTTCTTGTTTATTAGATTTAAATTACTGCCATAGCTGTTTTTAACAGTGTTAAGTAAATCCTGTTTTAAAAGCCAAAGGTTGCCTTCAGTCTTGCCCTTTCCTATGTGCCGTGTCACAATGCATGATCCTGGTCCTCTGACCAAGTCAGTACTGGTCACGGCAAGTGTGGCTTGCTTTTGGGGCATGGCCGCGTTCCCGCAGGGGAATGATATGTGTTTGTGGATGTCAATGTGGATATGTCACTGGTGATCATGTCCAAATCTGGGCTGGGGCATACCCCCCAGCCAAGAAAGCAGGGTGCACACATTTATAATATAAATGCATTCTTTCAGTGCACAGACTACTTCTAAGAGTAAAGCAAATCAATAGGCTTAAATTTGCAATTAGGAGTCTGCATTTCTACTGGAAAATTTTAGGAGGGCCGCAAATTGAAAAGGGTTGAAATTATTTTTTTTTCTAGAAGGCAATCAACCTTCTGGTCTGGTTATTCTCTGCCTCTCCCTGTAAAGAAAAAGCTAGAAACACACATAAAAAACCTGCATAAAAGTACCTGTCAATAAATTGGCAGACTACTACCCAAAAGATAGTCAGAAATAAGACTGTCTACACTGTATGAATTAAACATGTTCGTATGTATGAATCATGACACAGACCCTTCCGTTCTTCAGTAACAGAGCTGATGCTGTCCCGTAAATGACAGCATGAATGAGACTGGTATATGGAAACCTTCTGCATTTGCTGTAGAGGTTGGAATGAGGATGTTAAATGAGGTAGCAGGCAACGAGGATGTGCTGCTTAGGGAAGCTGAATGTCACTTCTCTGCTTGAGGAGTTCTGCAGTTTGGATGATGGTCACAGGGTATCTCCAGCTACATGAAAATGAATGATAAATACACAACATTGCTCTGAGACTGAATGTAGTGTTATACAAAAACTATTAAAATATGGACTATTACTCAAAAATCAGGCCCTAGTTTTCTAAAGATGGTAATCTTCTATTAGAATACAGTTTGTTTACCTTCTCCTAATATTAAAGCTATACCATAATAATAAAAACACCTCATAATCTTGTAAAAGTATCTAAGAGATATAGATTAATTAAGGTCTATGTATATAAGGCTGGAGCACCTCTCCTACGAGGACAGGCTGAAAGAATTGGGGCTGTTCAGCCTGGAGAAGAGAAGGCTGCGGGGAGACCTTATTGTGGCCTTTCAGTACTTACAGGGGGCCTATAGGAAAGGGTGGGCTGGAAGATCGNAAGATGTCCCTGCTCACTGCAGGGGGTTGGACTGGGTGGCCTCTAAAGGTCCCTTCCCACCCAAAGCATTCTGTGATTCTATGGTTCTATGATTCTATGTATTGAGAACACCCTAGAAGCATCATGAAAGCAATGACAATTTCTGGGATATGAATGACATGCACCAATATCTAAAAGCTAAAGTCTAAGTGAAGAATATAAAAAGAAATATTGAAGAATTATTCAATTAATGAATCAGGGAAAATGTGGGAATATAGGATGAGGTATGTAATTAAAGATCATAGTGTATTATATTAACACAGGTGGAGTATACATGACTTTGCCTCTGTATTACAAGATATTTTAATTGACTTGTGTGCATTTGTAGTTTTATGTGCGTATGATTTTTTAGAATGCATTTTTAGAACTGGGGCAAAACATAAAGGAAGTCCATCATATGACATCATGCTGATATCCACATCATTCACCAGAATCTCTGTATCTTAATGTTTCCAGCACAGGTTTCCGCCCCTTAAGCTATCTCACAGAAGATGAAAACCTACAACTGCCATGCAGACAAGCTCTAAAATTTTAATTGCTGTCTGAACGCAGAGGACTTGTGACACACTATGGTTTATTGAAGCACTCTTGCAGTTATAGACACTTCTTTTAGCTACTCCACCCTGCTCCTTCTCCCTCTTCCTCCGTCCACCACTGACTTCTTTCTTTCTCTCTCAATTTTCTCCTTATCTGTGTTCCTTTAATACCGTTCCCTCTTTTTCTTTCTCTCTTCTTGTCCCCTACACTTCCCCATCCTCAGCATTCATCACTTGGCATTCCCTTTCTTCTCCTTACTGTCAGGGCATGGGAAGAAGCAGTTTCCTAGCCCTCAGCTGGGGTATGCTGGGCTGCAGCTGTGAGATGAAGTAACTGCAGGGGAAAGTCCTGCTCTCTTCCAGCTCTCCTGCCCAAGCAAATGCTCAGCCATTCTGGGAAGATGGAGCTATGCCATCCCATAAACACATTGCACTTGCAAGGGGATGAAACCTACCCTTGAAACACAACATCTTCAGCAGCCAAATGAACACACGTGTGTGACCAGGTTTTCAGACCTGCCTGATGTGGCCAATTTTGGTCAGTTTTCCATAAAGAAGGAAAAGGGCCCTATATAATCCTCCTCATGATATTTGAGGTCTTAATTCCAAAGAATGGAAATGCCAGGAATTGTCAATGACATGACTGTAACGATTTTATGAGAACTGGCAAGACAGTTCGTTTCTCCTTCATCTTATTCTCAGGAACCTTAGAGTTATTTTGGCTGGAATATCTGGGGGGTGGGCAGAGGAGAAGTTAAGCTTAATTGTGACAACTATATTAAATAGTCAGGACATCTGCCATGCTGTTATGAACAACAAAAACATGATTTAATTATGACAGGCACTACCTGCGCCATTTACAATGCAGAAGTATGAAAACAAAGCAGTAACTTTTTTCCTTGTTCCCTGGGGAAAAAGAAAACTACCCCCTCCCCCAAAAAAAGGCAAGAGGAGGCACAATAAAGTCTGATAATTCTCTTTTGTTTGGCTTTTCAGTTCCATCACAGCTCTCCAAATAAAGATTTATGTGCCATTTCGTATCTGTTGTTGCTTTTTTTCCCTCCTTCAGGGATATAGGTGGATAAGTTTGGATAAGAAACTGCATCCCTCAAGCCAAACTGAAAGGTTTATAAAGTTGCTAATAAAAGTTTGGGTCAGGGCCTAAATATCAATCATCTGCTCATTGTCTTTTTAAACGAGCTCAGGCATTTTCCCAACCACTCCCAGCAGGTCTCTGCCACTATTTTAAACTAAGATTTCAGTGATTTTTTTTCCTGTGTTGACCTCAATAATTTTTCTCTCTCCCCCTCCTTACCTGCCAAATGCATCCATCAGGATTTTGCCAAAGGCTATCTGCTTTTGAAGTTGAGAGGAATTCACTAATCATGAGTGTCAAATCCACAATAAATGCCATCACCATATGGTATATGCTGCTATTGGGAATTATCTCAAAAAGCCTAGCTGTGAAAAGTCTGGCTATATGTTAGGGGGTTTTTATTGCTAACTTTCATAACTCATGTCAGGTCTTTCAGTTTCTGTATTCGTTGGCTTAAGTGAGTGCAACTGTTTCCTGAATTTATAAAAATGTTGTCAAGATCCCTTGATCTCTCTTCCTCTGTCTCCCTCACACAAACGCATTCAAACACACATATACACAAGGGAATACCATACACAGTGGCATACAAATCTAGCAAAAGAGAAGCTTGTAAATAAATAGTATGTCATTGTGCTCACTCAATAAATTCCTGTGTATGTGTTAAACTCATGATAAACACATCATACCCACTGATGAAGGCTTTACAGCCTCCTGTCCCATCACACCATCCTGAATGTAATTCTGTAATGCATAGGAAGACCTAAGTTTGAAAAACTGAGAGCAGAATTAGCTCCCATAAGGGCAGGGTGCTGACATAATTGAAAAATAACTAACTGGAGAGCGTTTGCTTTAGCTAAAGAAGACCATATCAGTCATGTATCTCTGTGCCTTGTAAAAACTGTGGAAGTGCACTGCACATTCAAAGCAACAAGAAATCTACCTTCTTTAAGAACTTGTCTAATAAAGAATTAGAAAATACATCTGTGTTTAAACCCCTCAGCCTGTAACATTCTTAACGAGAAGTACACATAAGGTTAAGAAAGTCCTCAGAAAAACACAATTTTGTGATGCAAAGAGAACAAATAAAACATTTCAAGAGTTTCACATACCAACTTAGTGATAGAGAAAAAAAATATTACAAAAATAAAATGCCAGTGCCATTTGAAACACTTGGGGCAGCTCTCTTGACTTTCCCTGATCCTCTAGAAAGGTTTGAGTATGCTCCATGTCCCCTGTCACCCACACCAGCCACATGGGAATGTCTCCAATGGGCCTCATGGCATTTCAAGTAGCACTAGAAGCCTATGTTCAGGCAATGATTCCCCCCTAATTTGTGTATGGTATATTAATAACCTCTAGGAGCAAACTGAAATAATAATTTAAAAACCCAGGTATATTTCAGAAACATGTACCCCTCCACCCAAAAAAGAGAATTTGATGCTGTCCCTAGGCAGAATTCATCCATCTTTAAGGCTTCTGTCACATGTTTCTGGGAACTGTAGGGACCACTGCATTTCGTTTTCCTGATTAATAATACAAATGAACTGCTGGCAATATCACATCAAAACAAAAGTGGCAGAATCAGAAAAACTGCTGAAAAGTTTACCTTTATAGGAAAGCTTAAGCCTTGGGATATTTTGTTTTGACGTTCCAGTGACTGGAAGGAACAGCATCGCTAAAGATAACAGGCTGCAGGCATGTGGTACTTGGGAAGCTCTCATTCTGCTCTCTTCTTCTGTATCTTCTTTTGCACTATGGAGAAATATCTCCCCGCTTTTTAAACAATCCAAATTTAATCTGGAAGCAAAAAGAAAACATCTGTAGATTTTTTGTATTACTATATAAATAATAATTCTGAAAGCAAGCCAGACCTATCTTTAAAGAGTAGCTCATTTAACACATTTGCTGCAAAAGTATTTTTTCCTCTAGTATAAAACAAAATGTTGTAAATCTGTTTCTTTAATATTAATCTTACACACTTTTAGCTTGGAAAAATATGCAAACTTTTCAAACACCAATGTCTAGCATAGCTAAAGTTTAAGCACAAATTAAATTAATGCAGTATCCATAAAAAGAACATTTGACATTCAAAAGTGATGATGCAACTCGTTAGTTCATACCGCTCCATTGGATATCTTAATGTTTTATAACTCTCTCTTTATATCAGTACAACAGCTATTGTAAGTTTATGCTATGACTAGAATAAACTGTAATATCTCAGATACCATGGGCGTACAAGCTGAGTTAACAGTGAGTACATACCCACCATAAACTTTCATAAATAAACTAAGAAAATTGGATAGAGCAAGCAGTTGTGTTTAGTTTTAACAGAAAAAAAAGTCAATGCGGCTGATGGATTTACATGTGCTTTCAGTATGATATTTCCAGCAGAATAACTGCCTCAATTCACCTACCAAAATGTCCTATAAACTTTAATGAGTAGTTCATGCTGAGGTCAATAGGCTGATACAGGACTTTGTTAGCACAGTGTGCAACTAAGCCAGCTTTGCAACACTTTTCACTTAGTAACAGTCATTCATATTCCATAAATCTTGAAGTGTTTTACAAATGAAAGTAATTATCACTGTCCTTATTTTCCCCATGAAAAAACAGAATCATAAAACTACAGTGAACCTACTTCCTCAAGGTCACTCTGCCACTCCAGTAGCCAAACAGAAAGCAGCAACTGTTCTCCTGGTTGTACCCACTTATAAGGGATCCCTTTTGCCCAATAACTCCACTTCTGCATATGAAATTATTTGAAATGACATCCTGAGTTCTGAAGGCAGAATTTCATAGTTAATAAATCACAGAGGTCAAAGCACGAAAATATCTGTGAGACCAGATCCTTTCCCCTGCAAGTGCATGATACCAGAGGTCAAGGGAGATAGTTAGTGCAATGACAAATGTCAGTGTTTGAGTAATGCTGTAAATCAAGGAGTAAGGAAATGTTATGGTTGGTAGTGAGATTAATGGCTCATGACTTGCCATGAAAATTCTTTTCTGAAAGGTACTGAAACCACGTGATTAAAAGAGTAATCCTGGTGCCCACATCAGCCAGCGCTTGCACTGACATCAAGGGAAAGGCTCCTTGTGAGCCCATGAGTGATGCAGCACAGCTTTTGGCCCCGGAGCCACTCCACGGGTCTGGCACTTAAGCTCACTGCAGCACTGGTGCCAGAGCACCTCTGCGAGCTGTGGAGGCATCCAGAATCAATTTAGCACCTCATGATGCACGCAGTACATCCTTCCTGGCATGAAGGGACTGGAAAGAGGACCCCTTCAGTTCTCTCTGCCAGAGGAAACCTCTCTCAGATGAAGCTGGGGCTTTCTGAGCCTCCAGACCTTCTGCCAATAGCAAAAAACAAGGGAGTGTGCAGGAAGGGCGTGACAGGGAAAGAGAGAGACGGAAACGATTTGTAAAACGCCCGAAGCATCCTTCCTATCGCAGAACATTGACCTTCTTTCTTCTCAATCCCTTCCTCAACACTCACATTCAGTGTCTGAATGCACTACTTTTGGCCAAGTGCCATTACGTATTCATGAGATGACATGGAAAGAAAACAAAACAAACATGAAAACCCTCTGGTTCATCTTTCCCTTCCCTTTATTAGAGTATAGGATCCTGAGAGAAGGCCCTTACTTCTTCCACGCCGGTACACCTATTTGTGGTTGGACTACAACGGACTGCTGTTGACTAGACTATCACAAGGTTATACCACCTTAAAGAAACCTATTTTGGGGGCAAGAAGGGACAAGGAAGGAGAGGGACGAGGGGGAGGACTATATTAAGACAAGAGACATCAGCCCTGTTCATCTTCAGCAGGATGATAGAGACAAATCATAGTTCAAAAAGAAGCAATTAAGAGGGAGCCAGTCTCACTGCAAATATGCTGAGAAGTCATGGCTTGAGGGTCTGGGTCTCAGCCAACAGGGATCTCACCAGAGGATTTGGGGCCCATTTTCTTGAGGCAAAGTGCAGTGAAGAATCAAGACTAAATTTGTTGCTGATAGAAAAAAACAGTGGCCTGAACACACTGTCATTTGCTTAATTGCAGATTGAGGACCAGCACCGACCTTGGCCTTTCGGCCAAACCGCACAACCTTATTTTTTCATGTAGGGTTCTTTTGCTAATGGAAACCTTCCTTCTTCTTTTTTCTTTTTTTTTCTTCCTCCTTTCATTTGAATAATGTCTGTAAAAAACCATTTGCTTTAATTCCTGACACAAGGAGGTTAGTTTACACTGGAGGCAGCTGCTCTGTGAGCTCGAGCCAACCCTGTCTTGTTCTAGTTTCATTGCAATCTGGCCAGATTGTCACATATATTTTTTAGTTTATGATGATCTCCTAATACAATTCCAGCTTCTACACAGAGTCCTCCCAGCAGTCTAATGACTAGCTCAGGTTAATGAACTTCAGACCAACTAACTGGCCATTAATCTTCAGAAAATATCCTTCCTCTCTGTAACATATGCAATGTCAATCAGTGTCCTGTACTTAAAAGAGCCATAGTCACGCTGCTCAGAAGTAATCAGACCCATGAACAGAAATAAAATATAAAACCTAAAAGCAAATATAACTCCCTCATTCTTTCCTCCCCTCAAAAGTAAGAAGAGTTTTGTCAGAGGAGGAAAAATTATTGTTTCCTTTAGTTCTTCGATACTTCTGCTAAGCACCAACACGCTCTAAAACTTCCTCATCATGAACAGACCCAAAATAAATGAGGAAAAATAGTTTGAAAAGAAAAATGCTGAGGCTAAAGCTGCTTTCCCACCTTGGCTTCAGCTGGGAAATATCTGCACTGTGTTAATTATCACCTGTGAGACCAACTGGGGAAGGAAGCTCGGCATACATCTCGCTGAAATAGGGGTATTTCCAGTGGAATAAAGGAGCTATTATTTGCCCCATGCAGGGGTGGGAGGCGTGATGCTGAAGAGGGGCCAAGGAGCCTGGCTCCATCCTGCTAGGACCTCCCTGTGGGGCTCATAAATTCATAATGGGCTGTAGGTTAAAACTGCCAAAAGACAAAATGTTGATCTGCTGGTGTCCTGCCATCTTGCCAGAGAGGCGTAACTGCCACATGCGTGATGTCACATCCCTGAAATGAGGTGTCACCTCCCTGCAATTGGTCAGATTTAGTGGAGCCTATAAAACAGATTGCTCCGAAGCTACTGTCTGAAACAGGAAAACCTGGAGCCAATTTACTAAACATAATTTATTCCAGGCCCTTTGTTGCAATAAACAGAGCTCTTCAGCCTTCTCAAACACACAGACAGTAGGGAGCTCTGTACTTATGGGAGTTTTTTCAGATTGTTCAGCTCAAACCTATCTAAATGCAAAATCTCGCATTCACAAATACTACGTAGGTTTCCAACTTCTCCTGGCGTCATAAAGTCCAGAGCTGAAAGGACTGTGACCCATCTGCAAACACACACTTTTTTAACAGTAGTTCATGGAACTGTCAGTTTAATTCCATAACAAAACCTATATGGAATTGGAGGATAATTTAAAACCTGTCTCCAGTACTAGTTTTCCAAGACCATTTTAAAATTCGGAATTTTGTACTCCGATAAAGAGGACAATGAAAACAGACTGCAGCAAATACAGAAAAAGCAATTAACCAAATGGTATGGCTCAGTTATACTGAATCTAATAGCAATGTAACAAATTGCAAGTAACTACTGAAAATCTAGAGTAACCTTTGAGTTGGCTCATGTTGATTAAAAAAAGCTAGAATAGAAAAATATCTGATAGTCACTATGGACTTACAAGTATGCTGAGTAAGCTACCTAGGACATTTAGTCTCAATATGTAAACTACTATCTCTGGTGCCTGAGTTTTTCTTTCTTCTTAGCTATCCCTGTCTGAGATCTTAGGGGTTTATTTTATTTTTCCATGGAGTGAGAAGATGATAAAAGATGCCCCTTGCAAACAGCGTGTTTAGCCTGTTAGATGAACATATTGCTTTAAAGGATTTAAATCTAATCAGCTGCACCAAGAAACAAAAAGTACCCCACCTACAATTCAAATGTATTGAAAGGTACATTATCTCTTTACTCATGCTATACACATACTTTATGTATATGCATACAAATTTAAAGCACGACTATATTTTAACTGCAAACATATAGATATTCCAATGCATTTTCTTGTAGCTGTCTCATCTATAAATTATCACACATATTCCAAGAGGAAAATTACTGTGGTTGTCTACTTTCTGTGGTTCAAAACTGTACTATAATCATGATCTGGATATCAGATATTCTGTGTTAATACGAGGTAAAACTACAAGCATACATGAGTCAGATTAATAACTCATAAGATAAAAGAGACTAAAAATAAAATTATATCTCCAGACTTACTTAACATCCTTAACATACTTTTTAAATAACAAAGATGACATTCATTCAGACCACAGTGAAACTATGTTCTTGTACCCCTCAGATAGAGAGTCTGTTGATATATTATTTGGCAGAGGAGGCTTTTCTCTTCATTGTGAAATCTCAGTTTAAAGCTAACTGCATCCAAGAACTGGTAAACAGTATTATTCATCACTATTCTTCCATTTATTAAGTAGCTTTTGTGCTGTTTATAGAACAGCAAATGTTCTTCTCCAGGATTCCAAAAAATACTTCTTTTTACAAAAACCCCAGATCAGTATTAAATCACTTCCCAACACTAGCAAAAATTACTGAATAAAAAGATAATGGTACAACCAAAAAAATTACATGAGCCTACAGTAGGTGATTTTTTTGTTTTGTTTTGTTTTGCTTAAATCATTGGGTTTAGTATATCTGGTGTAGATAAGATTTTACCATAAAGCAGACCTTGCTAGATGAATAGTGAAGACTGATATGATGCATAACCCAGTTTATAATGAGTTTTACAAAGCTTTACAGGATGTACCTTTACTGAGCTTCTCACAGGTTTTATACCCTATCCATTCATCACCAGTAATTTGGAAGGCAAGAAAAATCTCTGCTCTGATTCTTACTTGAGTAGAGCCAAGTAGAGCAAAGAAAAATGAAGGGACTGAGAGACAAGGAGGATGCAACTGAAGGAGCAAAGAGTCAGCAAAAAATCTGTTTTTATTGCAAAGAACCATCAGACAATAAATAAAGCTCTCCAATGGATAGAAAATACGTTTGAGGATTACGTTGGATTTTTTGTTCATTAAGATAAACTCAAACTAAAGTAAAACTGGAGACAAAGGAAGTAAAACATGAGACAAGAAGAATGAAGGAACTCACTTATTTGGTTTATTTTTTATAGTTTTCTGCATCTTTCTGAAGCTAGTCTACTGATAGAAGCATTTACAAAAGGCATGTAGTCTGTTGGGAGATAAATACTGGTAAGAATGGGTAACCTTTCTAGAGTGTTCTGTGTCACACTGCTATGAAGAGTTTATCTGACCATTAAATTTACTATCATGCACTTAAAATTATACACATAGGAAATGAGCACTTTATCCTCAAAAGATACTGGGATATTTTTTAGGTCAGTGTCAGTGAGGTCAGGATTACACCCAAAGATTTCTCGTAGACATAGAAGAAATCCTTTCAGAATGTGACAGATAGATAGCCATGCACACAGACATGTTATATATCACTAGAAACACTGATTCTGAGAAGTTTTATCTGTGGCATTGTATCTTTTGGACTTATAATGCATAAATCCAGGACTGATGATAAAACAAATGCTACTCTCTAACCCTAATTCTTTGTATATTGTGTCTCCTTAAAAAAAGAAAATAAAAATCAGACCTATAGTTTTACATTCTATAGCCTGTTTCTCAAGCACAATGTCTATTGTCCAAGAAAAAGGATGGGATGGAAAGCAACCTGTCATCTGATAATGATATTGCAAAGGAGACAGGCAGATGAATAAAATGTCCCATCAGTCAGATGTGTAACTAGTATCTTCCACACATAAATATCTACATGCCTTTCACTCTAAAGTTAGATGTGTATGCATCTCAGATGGATTTTTTTTCTTTTTTTTTTCTTTTTTTTGGTGGAAGGAACTGTGACTTCAGATATTATGTCTGTAATAACAGCTTCCCATAGATTCTCTATTTAGAATGACATGAGAACACCCTACATGCCTGATCACTAAAAAAAAAAAAAAGAAAAAGAAAAAACACAAGCCAAAAAGAAAGCAGTGTATGGCACGATTTAGCAACACAAAAGAATCAAAAGGAACCCTAAGCCAAGCCTCAGTGTTACATTATTTTAAGTACAGCATGTTTCCCCAGCAGACCAAAAAACCTTCTCAAGCTATGAAAAGTGATTCTAAGATGGGTTTTCTAACTTTGGTATCCAAGAAAAGAAAAAGGCAGTAGGATGAAAATTCCTAGAGACATTAATGAAAAGGTAGACTAGATGAAAACCGCTTCCTGCCGAGTACCGTGACGTCTGAAGGTTTTCCAAGAGAGCCAGAGAATTTTCCTCTAAAATGTCTGTCACCACCTGCAGCACTTGGGGTGGCTTGGCTCAGCTCTGAATAAAGTAGACAGGGAGAAAATGCATGCAGGAGGCTTTGCCTGTGGAACAGCCTTGGCCTGCTGTTGAGAAAATACTGAAAAGCCAGAAAAGTGTCATGATGGCCATCAGAGAAAAGAAATGCTCATTTTGGGGAGACCTGCCTGAACATTTAAAGACTAACAGATTGCATTTGTCCTGCTAAAACCTGAATTAACCCCAGGCAGCACTGTCAAGCCAGCTAAACCACTGACCCTGCAAGTACCATTCTTTTGCTGGAAGAAACATATAACCTACAATGGCCAACTCAAAGGAAGGATTACAGTCTCTTTTTCACCTCCAGGAATTCTTGCCAGTGTTTTGCTATGGAAAAACTGTTCTCTGTGCATCCTTTCACAGGAGACTTTCCAACATCTGCAGGGGTGGAGCATGAGTCTTCTAGCAGTGACGGTTCTATTACCAGAGGTCTGGACTGGCTGGTACTTCTGGGGTCACCAGTAACTAGTGGCAATGGGGTGTTTTACAGATTGGTTACTTGAATGGAGATTTGCCCTACCATGTATTTTGCATGCTTGTGAAAAACACAGCTTGATGGGAAGATAGTGTAGCACTCTGGTGAAATTTGTCAAGAATCAAGTCCAGACTTACTTCTAGGCACGATATGGCAGCCAGGTAAATAATAGTACATACTCTGAAAGCGTATAGCCAGTGAGCTGTCTGCATGGATATATCTACAGATGCAAGTAGGTAGGGCTCTTCTGTCCTTGATCCAAGTAATCCAGACCTAAACCAGCTCCTGCTGTTGTATGGCTCCATTAATTGCATACTCTACAACAATATATTACACCTTTCAGCTATACATGCATCAGAGGCATCACCCGCCAGCCAACTCTGTGTGCAGGCAGAAATACCTCAGTTCTGCCTGCAGCTACCCAGCCCATCCATACAATCATAACCCAGCAGACCCTACTAAAAAAAACCTAACCAGAAAAAAACCAAAACAAACCCTCCCCAAAATTGAAAGAAATAAAGGAACAAAGATTTACATTTACAAATATATTTATAAAGCTAATTTCAATTCACAGCAAATACTTTATTGTGCTAAAATTTGTAGCTAGACTTATCTGATGTAAGAGGAAACGTATTGCCAACTAGTTTGGAATTTTGCTTAAATGTTTGTAGGCACTCACAGATTTCCCAGCTGTATCTAAAAGCTGCCTATGGGACTCTCAGGGAAAACTAGAACGTTACAAATATTAAAGACAGGCAACTGCATGTTGTAGTTGGCATCTTAATATAATTAACCATTTTTTTAATTATTTCTATTGTACTAATCCTGATAGGATGTTTCATTAACTGCCAGTATTACTTAGTTCACTGTCAGCTGTGTAAAAGTCTGATCTGATAGTTTTCAAAAGAATTCAGGCTAATACAGTTTAGTGATGGTTAAAAAATGTGCACTTCATATGGCAGCTGGGCTTTGATCAAATATGTTTGCTGTATATCCAATNTTGCTGTATATCCAATGGCATATTTTCATAGAATTCCTTTCATCAACGTATGGCCTCATTATTTGATGAACTGTCAGTGAACTCTGTACAGCACAGTCTGCAGGGCTTTAATATATAAACTACAGGATAGGGAGAGACATACCAGAAGGATCTTAATTTACACTTCCAACAAATTTTGATTTAATAATTCATGACTATACACTTGAACTCTATTGGAGGAGGGTTTTTAAATCCATTGTCCAACTAATTTTGGATCAACATTTTGTGCAGCCAATATGTAAAATGATACACATATGAACGTGTACGCTGCAGTGCAGTGATCTGTGTTGGCACATTAA
>VYZW01022615.1:6028-17129 GCA_013401315.1 Balaeniceps rex
AGGCTGCTATTACCACTATGACATTCAAATAATATTTAAAATTATTTCATCAATATTATTTATAAGGTCAGGCATGTCACAGTTATATTTTTATTAAAATTAAAGATATCACTGCTGTAGGGTAATAAGCTTTTAGATTGCTTATTGTCATTTAAGGGCCTATATGAACGTGGTCTATGGTACTTAAGCTGGAAATAATATCTTCACGTTAGGATTAGAAGAATGCTTTTTCTGATTACCATAAATATTTCCAAATCTATCAATACATCACCATTAGTTAGCGATATTTGCTTATGTCTTGTAAGATATTTATTGCAACAGCTTTTTTGTATATTGGTTCCAAGAGCTGCACTTTTAGAGCGTCTTTTACTCAAAGATCTGAAAGTTCTTCTGACATACAATTATGGCAAATAATTTCTAGAAGCTTAAAGTCACAGACTGTGTTCATGGCAAAGGTGGGAATCTTGGCTCTCATTCCTTGGCTTTCAAGAGCGGCTCATTTTGCTACAATCTTATTTAGATCCCAATTTTGCTCCTGTAGGAGCTTCACACCATTACACTGTTTCATGCAGTTGTGAAAGGTGTCTGATGTAAGAACTGATTGTTGCACCACATACAAATCAATTTTGAAGTTCTGTCAGTAGTTTTGGCCTGCCCAAATTAACATGCTAACCAAGTGAGCTTATATTAATGGGTTGACATGATAAGGCATGATAGGTACATGTTTTTACCAGGAGAAGACTTAGATACAGACCAATATCTAACTTAACTTGAGAGTATAATTGTATTTTAAAAACTATTGTGATTGGGAAAACACATTTGAGTAGAGAATTAAAATATAGGGAACTGCTATGTTTAAGCGAGGCCTGTGAGTTTCTTTATTTTTTACTTTTCCTGGGTAAAGCCGTAAGCACTTCTTTTATGAGGAACAAATAGTTGGCCCTTTTTCACCTTTTTATTAGCAGATCTCTAGCTCTTATGGTTCCTGGTCTCATTTGCTTATACTAATGATGTATATAGGAAGAATATTAAAATTCTTACTAATCCCAGTGTTGAAAAACAGATGTATAATCTATTCCTTCAGTTTTATCAACAAAATTGACCCAAGGTGCATTTGTACCAACACTTAAAACAAGAAGATTGCATGGCTGTAAATATACAAATTTGCCACTTTTTACTAGAAAACAATCCAGCTCAATTCCATGGTCCCAATTTAGGATTTCAAGGCTAATAGTATGAAATGCACTTGTAAGTTAATTACAAAGGGTGTAAAAGCAACTGAAAGCAAAATTCAGTGGCTTCTCGGAGGAGAGCTGGGCTTAAAAGGCTCCTCAAGTATGAGGTCATGATGACACTTCGGTCACCCAGAGCACAGAGAAATTTTCCATTATCTTTAATATCCAACTGTGAAGCAGTTGCTGGTTTTGAGGCTAAGGCAGATAGGTCACTAAGGAAACAGGATCTGCAAGCAGAAATACTGAAAATTGCAGGCTAGGTTTCACTAATGCTGTCACATAAGCTATGCAATAAATTGAACCCATATTTGTTTGTTTATTTGCTTTGCTTTTCAACTTTTGCTACATATTTTCCAACTTCAATTCAATTAGCGGGCTGACAGGGAAGTAGTTTAATCTTAATCTTGTTTTTGTTTCCATCACAGGAGTATGTTGCTTTTCAGTGTGGTTGCTGATTTACAAGCACTAAGCAAGAAGTTGTTATACTACTAATAGTTCTTAAATGAAAAAAAAAAGCCTAAAAACATACCAAATTACTTTTCAACAATGGGTTGCATTTCTACATCTTCTAATTTAATGTTTGAGCAAAGTTGCAATCAGAAAATGGAATTACTATCCTGAACTGAGAAAGATAAAATCAATACTTGTAACAGTTATTGCTAACCATGTAGTGCTTATAGATTTAAATATAGAAACAGTTTATTCTGTGGTATTTATCAGTGTCAGAGCCAAGAGAATTCCACAAGCAGGAAAACAGTGGGTGACTGACAATAAAACCACAGATATCCGATGTTTTGGAATTGTTGATGTGGTTGAACAAGTAATTTAATTGTAAAATACAGAAATAAAAAAATAAGTACAAATGAAAATAAAAAGCTCCATCTAATGTTTCTGTGCTTGGTTCCCTAATGGAGCTTTAACCTATAAACACATTGAATCCATCCACTGTAGTTCAAGGTATACAACTGTTCAAACTTTTTGTATAGCTTTATGAAATAGTAGCAGGAAACTTATTTCCCAAGTAAAGAGACTCAGTCTGAAACTTCTGTAAATCCAAATACATTTTGCTAAAAAGGGGCTTGCTTGATTTTTAAAAACATACAGTTGAAAAGCAGCTATTACATCCTGCATTGTGTAAAAACGCAAATACAATGTGCTGAATACAGTAGGTAAAATCCTGGCACAGCTTTCACCGACTTCATTAGTTTTGATGTTGAGAATTTTGTTAGTGGCTTTAATCAGATGATGCACATTGTTGCTCTCTGTAGCAAGCAAGTGCAGGCGATAACCAAATCTGGCATAGATGCAAGCTATATTTACTGTTGGTATGTCTCTGCTTTTAGAACTTTGCTGTAATGGCTTGATCGTTAGGTCATAATGATCTGAATTTTAAAAATCCCTGTAAACAGCCTTGTGTGCAGCTTTCAATACAATTTCAGTGACAGTGCCATACTCTTGGGGTTTGTCACGGACAGAAGAAAACTCAGTGTAAACAATTACGAGATTCACAGATTAAAGGATGATTAAACTCTGCTTCTCTCTCCAGAACTATTTTCCTGCGAATAGAACTATCTCCTCTCAGCATTAAAAATTCTGGGAAAGGAGCCTACAGAGAGATGTAGGCTCTCTGTTAGCCTCTATCAGCAGCCAGACAGCGCTGCCCGCCTTAGCTCCCTTTGGGAGCTCCCTGCTGCTTCTGTTCAGTGTGAAGCAGTCAATTAGAAGCAGGTGAAAAGGCAAATTTTCCAGCAGACAGGTATCACAAGACTGCCTAACTAGGAGGTAGGTCTTCAGAGAAGCAGAAAATTCCTCCTTGAATCTGAGAACATTGTCCTTTTATCATGCTCAAGTTTATAACCTGGAAAGCTCTCTTAGGACTGAACATGTGGTACCACAGTATTTAATACCACTACATCGCCAGATAAACCTATGTATCATTCTTACTCACAAAAGATTCATGCTTTCAACTACTGTCCAGTCTATTCAGTGAAATATCTGCCCAGAGATTCCCTGTTTGTATTTTAGAGAAATTATCTAAGAAGGAAAAAAAGAGATGTAGAAAAAAGAAAATCATATTTAGAAAATGAGTGCTTCTGGTAAGAGAAGTCAATAAATGATTACTTTCTGGAGTTTTTCAGCAAAACAAATTAACAACTGCTGAATCCAAATATGTTACAAATTGTATCAATGGTGTAAGTACCAATAGAGTTAAAAAGAAATTCCACGAGAAAAAGAAGAAAGCTCATTTAAAACAAAAATGTCTATCTACTGTTGATAGACACCTAAGCTGCAAAATACTGGTCACGGTCAAAAACCTTCTGACATCTTACAGGTAGAGTATTCTTTTAGGAGAATAGATAATCATCTCTGTTCTTTTATCTTAGTTCTGCAGTGGTGCCCCAGAGCCATCTTAAAAGTTTACAGAATACTACTGAACTTTCTGATTGCATGATCAGTTTGAAATCCATCTTATGTTACCTTTGATATTTCTTTCTGTAGTGTTTGTACAAAGCAATGAAGCAAGAGATGCATGTGTTGTTTTCCAGTATTTCTTTCAGTATTGTTCAGCTAAGCAGTGCACAGTGCAGTTAGCTTGAGATTATAATCTTAAATGATAATAAAAACACTAAAATCTATCTCAGGAAGAAAAGATTGTTTAAACTATTTAAATAAATAGATATGATCCATTTTCAAGCAAAGCCACTGAAGTAAATAGACAAATTCAAATTGAAATTTAAAAAATTTAATAATCCTATTGTCTTTCTGTTATTTATAGTGTTTTATTAAGGATTTACATTAAAGTAGGATATTTACATTAAAAGGACCGATTTTATCATTATTGATTAAAAAAAAAAAAATCACAGAAAATGTTTTATTGGTGTTGGGTAGAACTCTGTATACAAGACAATAAAAGCCAACATTAAATACAATCTGGGGCATTGACCAGTCCATAAATATATACAAACTTCAGTGTTCCTATGGGAATCGGTAAAGTGATCCCTCTTATTTGATATTTCTTAGATAGAATTAATGTTTTAGCCATATGAAAAAATAATCCTAAGAATACCAAGAAATAGTAAAAGAGTAAAATATACAAGTTAAATGAGAAAATTAATATATTCCTGGATGAGTCTTTGAAATGGGAGTTAAGAATAGTGTAATATTTGACATTAAAATTGCATGATGAATTAGGTTAATTAACTGGAAAAGTTAGTAATCTCCAGAGCCCTACAGCTTTGGGAAAGGGAGACGACAAAGAATATCTGAAAAAAGTACTATTCTTTATTCATGCAGATGTCTCAATGGAGCCAATAGGGAGAGTTCCATGCTTGGGGTGATTTTATTATTATTATTATTATTATTATTATTATTATTATTATTATTATGTAGGAAGAACCTTTCACCTACTTTTTCATTCAGATTTTAATGCACAGCAGTTTTAACATGCAGTTAGATTATCCATAGGAACAGTTTTGTAGTCTATTCTTCCCAGGAACATGTAGGCAATTTTGTGTTGAACCCTACCAATATCTTTGAGTATTGCTGTTTAACGTGTGCTGGTATTTTTAGCAGGTTGTTTTTTCATAGGACATAAAATGTGTTGTACATCTATTTTGATGAATAATTTTGTTCTCAAATGCCATAGGAGTCTAAAAAATCCCATAAAATTTTGTGAAACAAACACATAAACTTCTATTTTCATTTCACTAGTAAAATGGAGAATTAGAAACCTAGAATCATAACTTTTTCCAACCTGGAAGATTTTTAACAAAAAATTGTTGTTGAGTCCTCAGAGTGTGGTTACTTGAGATGGAAACGTTAGTTTTATTCCTAAAAACAATCAATAAAATAACCATCCACATTCACTTCAGTTTTCAGTGCAAGCTTAGTAAGGATCTTAAGAAAGCATTTAACTTCAAATGAAGAAAGAATTTGGGCAATGATGATGATGTGGAGTAACGTGTATGAACGCTTAGCCTGGCAAAATAATCTTAGCAATATTTGAAGGGATCAGTTTTTCTGTTTCATACTGCACTGGATCTACCTTATTTTTCTAGCCGTTTACCTGCAGCAGCTGGCAGGCCAAGCCACATTTGCACAGCATTTTGGCAGGAATGAAATAAATTGGACTTGCCAGCTGTCACATAGTGTACTATAGTCAGCCCATCCCTCTACAATGAGATTTACAGAGCAAACCCAAATACATTGGCTGTTCTTGATCCTCAGTGAGTTTACTACACAAGTGTGCTGTCTCTTGTTGACAAGATGAGTGAAGGATCTTTGGGAGGAACCTGCACTGTGAAAATGGCACATGTACCAGGAAGAGATCCTCCACCATCTTCCTCCACCATCCTCCTCCATCCTCCACTGTTTGGGATGGTGTAGAGGGTACCACTATCACACCAGCCAGCAGGCCTTGGTCATATCACGGCAGAGAGGCTTTTGCACCATGTGGTCTGTGTACTCTCTTAGGCTCCTGATCATCCTCCACGATGGAACAAGCATACTGTGAATTTTTAGATTCTCCTTTGTGATGGGTTGTACTTGGCCAGCCAGATGCTCACCCAGACGCTCTCACAATCCCCTTTCTCAACAGCACAGAGGGCAAAAATACCATGAAAAAGCTTGTGGGTCAAGATAAAGACAAGAAAATCACTTACCAGCGACTGTCACGGGCAAAAAAAGTCCCCTCCATGGGTTCAGGGAAATATCTGCTCCTCCGTGGTCTCTCCATGGGCTTCAGGGGAATCTCTGCTCCAGGCATGCAGCACCTCCTTCTCCACTGGCTTTGCTGTTGCCAGGGCTGTTTCTCACACTTTTTCCCTCACACCTCGCTGCCAGGCAGCGTTTCGTCCTTCCTCAAATACATTTTCCCAGAGGCGCCACCAGCTTCACTGAGGCAGCTGCAGCCTGCGTGTGGAGGGGCCCTTGCAGAGCCGGCTGGAACCAGCTGGAACTGGCTGTGTCTGGCACGGGGCAGCCCCAGCCGCTCCTCACAGAAGCCTGTGGTGGGGGGAACCTGCAGCACCCCACCCTACCAAAACCGGACCCATAGACCCAATACCACCTTCCACGTTGGCTTCAGACCTCGCATGTGTTCCTGACGGCGTTGGCCCCTGCTGCCTGGAGTTTTGCTGAAGGTGTTAGAAGGTGAGTGAGGCTTTCTGGAGTGCCTGTTGCTGAGAAACGTGCCTGTATCTGCAGCCATCAGCGGCTTCACATCTGACATGGTGCAAACTGAGCCTCCAAAAAAAAAGGCCAAGAGCCTTGATAAACTAAGAAACTCAGCCCTCGGCTCCCTGCCTGCCACGCTGCCCATACACACAGCAGACATTAGTCCTGACAGAGCTGCAGGACCCATCTCTGTGTGACACTGCCAAGACACAGTGCCCCGTCTGAGCAGCTGCCAGAGCGGCTGGGGCCAGCAAGGCTCCCCACAGCGGAACAGGGGCTCTGCTGTGCCCGGCATCGTACAGAAACGCTGGGAATGGCATGGGGCAGGTTCATTCAGCAGGGCCTGGGGGAAACAACCAAAGCTGCGGTTTGGGAGGCATGGCTTGCAGAGTTGTCTGTCAGTCAGGTGGGCTCATGGGGCAGGACAGGGAGCTGGCCTCATTAACAGCCGCAGTTTCACTGCCAGGGCAGGGTTGGCTCCCTCCCAGAATCAAACTCAAGTACAAATCAACACAGTATGTGCAATGAGGGATTTAGGCTCACATACAAGTTCAAAACTGAGCTAACATGACAGCGCGGATCGTGGGGCTGCTGGATCCCCTTTCGAGGTGGCCAGAGAACCTTTGGCCTGTTCCATTAAATGTAAATTGACTCAAATATACTCTGAGCAGAGCAGTCCAGATCTTGGCAGGCCATGGTTTGTCTCAGCTGTTATTGAATCCCTGGCCCTCAGCTAGAATAATTATCATCTCGGGATGATTTTTAACAAAAGGAAGGATATAGGTGCTATTACAGGAAATGTAATATATCAAGGGCCCTGTCCTGCTGAAACTGCGGAAGAAATTAGGACCAGATACTTTCCTGTGCTAATAACTACTGTAATTAAATAGGTTTTCTAGTTGGGAATTTCAGAGTGGAAGCTTTAAATTTATTTTGTATTTATGTATGCTATGTGAAAAAAGAACCACTAGTATGCATTGCAGTAGTAACGTATTTTTACTTGTAAAGAGTTTTTTAAAAAATCATTGAGGTTTTACAGTGACATGAGTAATACCATTATAAAGTTCTTTGTGAAAACTAAGTACTTTTGTAAGAACAGAAGGGAGAACATAAGCACATATTAATATTGATGTTTTACTCAAATCTATTTTTGTTAGTAAGTCATAAGAAATGAATTGCTGTGAAACATTGGAAGTTACAAACACTAGTGAACAAGTAGGTTATTAATAGTATTTATTGGGGTGGAGAGATATGGGCAATGAAGAACAAAGGTTTTCATCCATAAAGAACGCATTGAGCTGCCTCCAAAGTGATTTAGTTAATTGATCTAAAAGAAGGTTGATTCATGATTAGCAAAAGGACAAATAAATCTCAATTTAAAGCTCTCAGAATGCATTCACTCAATAAACTGCATCAAGAAACACAACTAAAACAGCTGTTAAGAAAGTTTGAGACCTTTCCTACTTGATGAAAACACAGTAATATTGAAATGCTTTTACTTTCCTTTTTTCTATTTGAAACTGATTTTTTTTTTACATGAACCTTTGATTCTATCTACACAAAATATTTACCTGTTGTGTTTGTGTAGTGAAAATAATCTTTATTTTTACTTTACCTTACAGGTGTGGGGTTAGCAGATTGCCCAGTAAGTACAGAGCGGCAGATTTGCCGCTGTCTAAGCCCACAAAGATCACACAAGGGAGAGTCTGACTGTGAAATGGCAGGGGAAGCACTATCAGCTGTCTGATCAGCTCCTTCAGGCCTAGATCAGGCTGAAGTGTTATGTAACGGACCAAAGCCTCAGTATGGCATACCAGATTTAGGGAAAGGTCCTTTGCAGATTTTCTAATTGCAAAAAACACCGTATCACAGAACTGTAACAAGATGTAAATCATCTAACAGTAGGTTCTTGCTGGAGTGGCTGGGACTTGTTTTCTGTCTCCTTCCCGACACCTTCAGCCACTCTGTCCTCACTGAACAATGAGAGTGAAGGTTCCCATTGTCCTACCTTTGGTACTCTGCTCTCCTTTTCTTTGGTGGCTACTTACAAAACCAGGGAAATGAAATGTGTAAAATGGAATCTTATTCACAGCAGCTATTGAAACAGAATTACTCACTCGGGAATGGAACCAAGGAGGAAATGGCCCCAAAGCATGGTAAACTGTAGGATACTTTTCACTGGGGGCTCTAGAAAAACAACAACAACAACAGCAGGCAAGAGACAGACATTGAAAAAGTAGCAGACTGAGACAAGTCCTTAAACACATTTTTCAGTGTCTTTAATGAGGATCTGTGCAGCTAGAGAATCGCACGTCTCCTTTAATTTCCCCTGAGGCTAACACTCCTTTTCTTCTGCTGCTGCTGTTTCTGTTTATCTAATTTTGCATTTGCTGACTGATGCTCTTGTGACATCAAGAAGAACATGGTTTCCTTCTGGATACTTTAAAAACACATTTCCACCTGAAATTTGAACAGCTTAAGTTATATGAATCCATAGTCAGTCTCTATTTCGATATGCAGAAACCTGTTTTCTTTCATGGAAACCACATATAAATACTTTGAGAAAGGAACAGAAAAATGATGGAGAGGGGAAACTTAAAGTAAAAATATTTATATTTATACACAGAAATGGTTATTTATGTTCTGAGGGTCTTGTTGCCAGAGAACAGGAATGAAGATGAAATCTCCTAGGACTTACCTTGTCCAATGCCTGATGGTAGAGAAATTGCCCTATCTATTTTCAAAATTACAAAATGTAGTGAATTTATTACTCACATAGATGCTGTAAGGTTTCAGTGATAGGTTATAAAATGTGTTGAGCTCTTCCACATAATGAAGATATAATTCTTGTAATACAGAATTCTTATAATAAATGGACTTTTACAATACAGGCACATTTATGTGGCATCTTTTATAATATAGAGAAGTAAAAAATATTATGTAACTATTATTTGTTTTGAAATGTGGATGAGATTTTGACTGCTTTTGAAGCAAATAAATGATAATTCTACTAGTTGATAGCACCTTTTACCTACCATATCTAATGACCTGCCATATCAGCTCCAGATTTGTAAGTCCGATCTCATAGCACCATGTGCTTCTGGGTATGATATTTACATGCCAATAAATCTTTTTACATTTAGTTTCCTGACAAGAGAATTCTAGGAAATGTTTTCAGGACCTCATACATATTGTAACATATTGCATGTTTGGGTTTTTATATGCAGGAGATGGTGCTCAATCATTTAATGTACAGTATGTTTATATATAATATTCTTCTGAAGGGATGTTTATTGCTGTTTCTAAATGCTGTTTGTGACTAAGACTATGGTTTAAATTTCAGACCAAGAACATGAGGAGTCTCAAAGTTTGGGAGTCTGAGGCTGCTGTTTTGTGGAACAGGGGGGCTTGTGATCACCCTGTGTCTCAAGTGTCCAGTGCTGTCACAGAGCAGTGACAAAATAAAGGTGGGTATATTTCAGTCATGTCCTTCATATTTTATTGCATTGCAGTGTAATTAGCAGGTCTGCTGTTAGAAGTGTGTCTTTTTTAGTATCTTCCGTTCTTGTGAAGGTGTAGAAGGGCTTTATAAGTAACAATAGCTTAAGCTTATCTGTTCCTCAGTAAAACGGTGATTGTGTCCTATTTACCTGCTGTTAAACAGCAAGTTAATGCAGTTCTGCAATTTCAAACGCACAGCAATTTCAGGAGTAAAGCTGATTACTTGGCCTTTACTTTGTGTTGTCACCAGCTGGAAATCTATACATACATTTATGATATGTACTTACCAGTACCAACACTAAATACATTATCAGAATTCCCTTATTGGATACTTTGTTAGATCTACAATGTCTGCATTATGAGAGTCAAATGTGCTATTAAACTTGCAATTATCTTGACTGTCCAAAAGCTGGTCTGAGGTAAGGATGAATGCATACTGGAATGATGTGCCAAGACAATAGAAATATGTTGAATTATGTGGCGTACCCTAAACCAAGCTACCTGCGTGAACCCTTATGTGGGATTTAGTAAGTATTGTTTGCTGAATTCTACACTCTCTTGTATCTTTTAAACTATTTTTTGTCAATTAAGGTTGTTAAATTCATTAATTCATTAAACCTTAACCTATGTAAATCTGTTGAAGATTCTTGATCTTCAAATTCCTAAATTACTTGCAGTCCAAACAGAAATGGTATAGCATATACTATACTATATAGAGAGACTATATTAGTAGATTTAGAGTGTATATCATACATATGTTTAGTTTAATTACGTTCCCTAAGAGATGTGTCCCTTGCATAAATTCAGCAGTTTCACCAAGATGTGTTGGACTCTTGATCTCATTGTGTGCGATTGTCTTTTCACCTGAAGAGAAACAGTGCCACCTACAGACTGAATTCTTAATTTTTAAAAAGAGCAAGCTATTATTTCATTCTAAAAAGTTACAGAAAGATGCTGCTTTTGAAAATAATCCTGTATTTAAAAAGTAAATCACATTCTTCATAAATTGTATATAAAATAGCACTTGTAATAACTGATGACACTTACTGATAGCATCTTTTTAAATAAAAAGATGCCATTTTTGACAGTATAAATGCTTGGTTCAGTAAGTCTAATGATTGAGAAAAGCAATCAATATTTAATACTGGTTAATTTTCATTTGAAATTACATGGAAGTAAAGGATGTACAG
>VYZW01022620.1:15534-31219 GCA_013401315.1 Balaeniceps rex
GTTTGAAAAGGAGAGCTGAACCATAGAAAAGACTTGAAACATGTTTGGTTATTCAAAAAAACATTAAAAATATTTTAAAAGCAAAACAATACCTTTCATAGTTGGTAAAACTGAAGTTCTTACCAAATATAGTCATTTAAGATATTCATAAAAACTGGGAGGTACTAGCCTCAGTGAGAGTCTTCAAATTCTTATTAAGGTAGTTGCATGCTTCACCAGTTCTCTCTGTATTCTGACTTGGATGTAGTAATGTACATGTCCCGCTCCACAAATACGCAAATGGAAAACTGTGACCAGGCCGGAGAGCCAGTTAATTTTGTCTGGGCTTGCTGAGGTCTCAAACATTTCAGTTTAGGCACATTCCTGAAGAAAAAAACTTTCTTTCCAGTGCCTTGGGGAACAGTTTTAGTGCATCACCACAAACTGAGAGGGTAAAAATCTGTTACAAAATTCAAGCACAATCTTTGCCCTATTTCATTACATATGGAACTGCGTAGCATTTTTTAATACTCTTGTCTTGAGACAAGACTATAATACTCAGTGGCTCTGAGGCAGTGAGTGATGGATCACTGCAGTCGAAAGATGCTTTGTAGAATGAATACTCTATAAAACCTCTGATGGTTTTCTACGACGTTGGAAAGAATGAGTCTTTTGGAGTGGTGCACCAGTTAATAAAAGCTGGTACACTATGTGTGTAGGTGATCTTCTCCACCTCCATGTAACACTGCCCATTACTTTGTCACCTGCATTGTACTCTGGGCCACACTTCCTGTTTCAGTAAAAAATGCTCAGAAGCTACAAGGTGGTCTTCAGCCAAGTATAAAACCAACTCTGGAAATTGTAGTGACTTATTTTTTCCAACCACAATTAGCAGAAAATGAGTATGTAAAATGATGAGTGGAAAGAATAGTTAAAATATTGATGTTCAGACTATGAGAAGCTGTTCACCTACCAGCTTATTCTACATGCAGTCAAGATACTCCAGAACTTAAAAGGCTTTTCAGACTCTATGTATGATATCCTCTGGTGTTTCACACACGCACAAGAGTTGAGAGGTCTGTTTGCAAGACTTTGTACCTTGTGATATCGAAGCTGATGACTCTTCTGTGTGTCAGGGAGCTCACAATAGTGGTCTATTGATAGAGAGAAGAAACCGAGTTCTTGAGGATTCCAGGTTATGTATGGATGGAACCCTGTCACTATCTCTGGGGAGTCAGGCAATTAGGCCAGGCTTCATTTGCCTTTCTCCTATGTGACATTGGAGGCATATTAGTGAAAATCAGTTCAGTTTCATGTATACCAATAATAATAAGACATTATTGTCTCTACTGGGTGATTAGAAGACATGAGAATATCACCAAAAGTGCCTGCAATGAATGGTTACAAGGACCAATTGAAGTTTGGTGTGATTGGATGCTGAAAACAGGAAAAGATTATTTTATTGAATGGAAATAAAATGGAAAAAATAGTTTTATTTTTGGTAAGCATTCATGAGGGTAATGATTCTGTTTGGGATAATGCATGGTGCTGAGCTTTCTGGGGAGAGCTAGTGTCTGGACACCTTTCGTAAACCAAGCAGATGATGTCCAGGTGTTTTTTTGCTGACATCAGAGAAGCCAGCAGCCTAGCTGATGGATTTCTGTGAGCTCCCCATTCAGTCATCAAAGCAATAATTGCTGCAGCTGGACTTGCAGAACAAATTACGAAGCACTCCCCAAAATAGGAGTTTGCCTGAATTCTGGGCTTTACCAGCTCTGAAGACCAAAATGTGACCTGCAAACAGAAGGGAGTAAACCAGAAATTGCAGTGTATTTTCATATTAGATACTCACTTAGAGAAGAGCCAAGATTAAGACAATTGCAGGAGGAACTGTCTTACTGTGTGAGAGCCTTGCTTGATATCTACAGATGCTGATAACCCATTATTTCTTCCTTTGCAAGTTTATTCTTTGCCCATTTTCCAGCTCCCAACAATGTTCTTTGTTTATGCAGCTGGCTTAGTGCTTCCATTTTCTGTACACCTCTGAATATTTTTAATTTTGTTCCAGTGCAGAATATGAATAAATCTGTGAAATATTGGAAGTGATCTCAAAATGGGATTTTTGTTGCCTCATTAAAAGTCTGTTTTCATGCTTCCTGTTCTAAACTGCTGCCTTCAACTTGCATTCAGAAATCCCATCAATGTTCATATAGATTCAGGGAAGAATATGTCAGCTGAAAAATTAAGTACTGTATTTATCAGTTGAGAGGAGCGTAATTCATTTTTAATGATAAAGGATCAGGATCTGTAAACAGAGATGTTACCTATGAGCACCTGCATAAAGCTGATAAGTCCTAAACCAAAGACACTAGTGTGGGGATAAAGACCCGGTTGTTTCTTTTGACTCTAGCCTGAAAACGATTATATTCTTGAGAATCGGAGGAGGAAGTGATATCTTCTAGAAATCTCTGTTAGCAGTAAAGGTAACATGTTCAAGTACTCAGGAGCCATGTCTACGGTTGGAAAACTTTCACACATTGCCATTTTTGCTAATGGTGCCTGAGCCCAGCAAGACTAGCAATAAAAAGTGTCCCCATAGGCTTCATCTACTAGTAAAGTAAACAGTGCCAGGAAGCATTCCTCAGCACTGGAACTCTGTTCTCTGTGCTATTAGATTATTGGAAAAGTTCCTGGCACAGCTGCACTTCCATTACCTGGAAATCTCCTACACAATTCATGGGCATGGTTCAGGAGTTAGCAGTTTGCAATAAACAGTTAGGATGTGGCCACCCTATTACAGGCTAAGTGAAATTAATAGCATGGAAGAGAACTGTTCCATGCTAGTTGACATTAGTACCGAAGAACATGATCAGGTACATATTATCCCTCTTAGACAAGACACACACTGGCTTAAATCAATCTCAATAGCAGCAAATCATAGCTTGTTTACCTGAATGCTTCTGGGGAAATCACTTGTGCTTAGAGACCAGGCTGGCAAAGCAGCATTACAAAAGAGGACCATGATCTGAGTCATTGTGAGGTCTCCACCAACAGCTTTCACTGGCTTGCTACCTGACCTTGCCTATGTCCTTCAGGGCCTGTAAGTTAATTTTCTTGTGATGAGAACACTGCTGAGATATTCTGGTTTCACATTCCTAAAGATGAAAGTTCTTGTTTACCCACAGAGCACTCACAGTATAGGAAATACCAGCATTTTCTCTACAGAGCCTTGCTAGCATGACTTAGTCTTAAACTGGAGTGACTGCTTCTAGAGTAATGAAGCCTAATTTAGTTTCCATGACTAATTCACTGGCAGGCATCTTGATAGAGAACTATCAGCTATGCTACCTAAAATGGTGATGGTTTTTCAGACAGTTGGAAACTCAGCATCTGGTGCAGAAGTTCATCTAAGATAAGGCCACCTACAGCCAGAACCTGATCCTGGCTTCTGATCAACCTTAGTCAGGACTGAACTCTGTTCCACTGCCAGTCTTGTAAGTCATCATGTTGCTCAGCGTGCTGGCATTTGACATAAAATGAAAGTCCATAGCATCCTTCCTGGCACTGTGACAAATTATTAGATCAAGTGGGAGAAAAGAGATAACACAATCTCTTCTCCTGTACTCAGTATCACAAAGCAGGTACTTGGGAGGGAGCTCACTTGTCCTCTGCCCGCCATCAGAGGCTTTGCACTGTGGAGGTCACAGCAATGTCATCAACTGTTGCTATAGAGAGTCAGGAGGCAGTGTGTAGAGGGGAAAGAAATTAGAAGTTTTGACATTCAAAATGTACAGTTAGAAATCTGTGGGCATGGGATTCACTGAAGAAGAGAGGGGGTGTTGGTCGGCTGTTAACAGCTCAAAGCAAAGAAAGTCCTTGCTGCCCTGTTGGGATTCCCCTGGAGTGAATGGCAACACTGGAAGATAAGCAAAGTGCCGACTGGGAAGGAGAAGAAGGTACAAAGATTCCAATATGAAGGAGACAGGGAGTGAGTGAGCTTGCTGGGGAGAATAAAACAAGTGTTGGGATTGTTTTGAAAGACCCCCTGATTCAAAGTAGGATGGAGGGGTGATTGGTGGAGGTAGATGAACAAAGAGAGGACAGGGAATGGTGACTAATAGAATAACTAGGAATGGCAATTGCTTGAATGACCCATACGGTAGAGACCAGTAATGACGTGCCTTACACTCTCGAGTAGTTGTCAGTAGCGCCCGGTGGAAAACGGTGCTAAACGAACTGTTAACTTCAGACTAGTGACAAGTGCTCAGACTCCAGACTGCCTGAAACTTGCTCTGGCAAAGGGCACTGATTGGCTCCCAGGCTGCTGCTGCCAGTAAGGAGGCCAAGGACCGAAAGCTCCTTTCCCTCTTGGGGTGGTCTCGCTGGTCTGAGTGAGCTGTGTGTGTGGCAGAGACCCTCTCCCTGCCACTGCTTGTCTTGTACCTATTCTGCAGACAGAAGGCCTCTGTCTGCAGACTTGTTAAAATGGCATCTTCTATCAGCAGTGGATTCACTAAAAGAAACATTTAGGATGGGAGAGTTTATTTTGCCGATGGTCTTTATTTTAATCATACAAAGAAAATGACAATTTTTATATAAAAGCCATTAGGGATGCAAGAGGCATCGGTTCCTAGCTCTGGGGTTCTTTCTTTTAACCAGACTGTGGCAATGCAAATACAGCCCATCATGATATTTATATCTTTAATTCTTGCATTCACCACATTACTAACACACTGATGGGCCCCTTGTTCTTCATTTGTCTATTTCCTTAAACTTTCTGCCCCCTTTTTTATTATTATTATTTTTTCTGTCATGTGTGCAGTTCTTGAAGGTCAATCAGACGTCACGGATAGAGCCATTCTGTTCAGGGGCTCGCAAGCAGCTTGTTTATGAATGAAGAAGGCTTTGTGAACTTCCAGGGACCTGCTGAGCTTTTTTATAAAACTACCAGTGGGACAAGGAGCTTGGGAAAGTAAAGGCCTCTTACAGAAACAGAAAACGGAGGCACACTGCCAAAAAACCTGGGCTGACATTCCGGTTTGTCAGAATCATGTCCAAGCAACAAGTTTCTAGAAAACAGATTGGGAATCTACATATCCAGGGTTCAAGCCTACCATATGTGAGCACAGGGCAGTATGTATGCGTGGAGACTGCCTCAGCAGTGGTCAAGTCAAGATTTGACTATAAAAGTGTCATAAAATGAACAGACCAGGAAGACCAGAGCTTTGTCGAACAGAAAACAGAAGGATAAACACAGCTTAAAGAAAAACCATTAAAGGACTATGTCTGCAATGTAGGCAATAGCAGATGCATATTGATCTAATAGTGATTGTTACAACTTTTTAACCAAATTTTTCCTGTCTTAAAATGAGTGTTTCATGCAACTGAAAAGACATTCTTTAGTTAAAGGCATGCACAAACACTTCTGAAAAAATGAAAAATGTAGGAATCACAAAGTAAACACAGGTAAAGACAAACAAACAATTTTGACTCCAGTGCAGCATCTGGCTCACGCAGATAATTTTTAGGTGAATACTTTCTTCATCCTGATGTCCTGAATATCCTGTGGAATTATTAAACACTTGTCTAGCTTTTATATATACATTTAGTAGGTTCTACACTGAGATTTTGGTAGTTTTGATGAGATCTTTTCAGCAGCTATCATATCTATAGAACTTCATAATTTTCAAAACCTCCAAGAAACTGAAAGTTTAGTTTGAGAAATGACCAGAGAGTTTTGGGTAGGTGAAGATTCATGTCAGGCAGGCGAAGATTGGGGGAGGGATCAGAAGTTAAGGAATTATAAAATTGGTTACTCTGTGCATTCTTAATTTTTTACTGTGTTATTTCTGTTGCAAAATTAGCAGCATCCCAACTGCCATTGTTGGGATGATACCAGCAGGGAACAGAGAAATCCAAAAGAAGTGGCTCAGCCCATTCACATTTCTACATCTTTCATTTTGTTTGATTGGGCGTTGCATTGTTAAGAGTTTCCTAGGGGAGCGAGTTAATACCAGATATGATACAGCCTGCTCTGTAATAACCCTTGGAAGTGTACTACTACTTCTGTCAAACCAAAGCGTGCAACTGATTCTTACATATTTCAGGCATTGGTAAAGCAATTAGAAGCAATCTGGTTGAATCTCTTGCATTCTGTTTGAATCTCTTGGATTCTGTGGGCCTCTTACATGTGTAGCACCCCTACTGCATTTAGCTGGAGAAAGAGTAGAGGAACTAGCAGAATCTTTTAATTGGCCTAGATTTCCTTTTATTTAAAATTTAGTTGCCAACACAGTGAATGTTGTTTACTGGAACTTTCATTGTTGTGCTCATTGTTCCAGTTCCTTCATGGAAATGCTGATATCCTTCATGAAAACAGATTCAGGAGCACACAGCACACAGCAAAGTAACAGAAAGATAGGCAAGCAGAGGTCTAAGCGAGGCCTCTGTGTTCTTCCCTGACATTTGGCTGTGCAGCCCCTAGGTACTACATGTAGTCTTTCTCTGAATGTCTTTGGTATTTTACTAAACAATGGTAACAAGGACAAAACCTGAAGAAAACAAATCAGTAGTCCCCAAAGCTCCATCGCACCAAATAGCCAGTACCATTTGAGAATGCTTGCTGACATCAAAGGAATAGTGAGTTATGGAAATCGTTGGTTACAGTTACTTCTTCCTTGTTTATCGCTCCAAGAGTGAGATTTTCTCCGACTTACTTTCCAACTCTTGCCTTCCCATCTCTGCATCATCATCATCATCATTCACTTTCTCCTTCTTGCCCCTGATCACCTTGCCCATATGCCCTTGTCTCCTGGTGTATTTCTAGTTCCACGCACTCATAGTTTGCTCTTCTCCTTACATTTGAGTCAGGCTACTTTCACGTGCAGATGTGGCACTTAGGAACATGGTTTAGTGGTGGACTTGGCAGTGTTAGGTTTATGGTTGGACTCGATGATCTTAAAGGTCTTTTCCAACCTAAATGGTTCCATGATTCTATGGGTCTATGATTCTATGATTCTATATCCCATGACACCTGGGCACAATTAAACCCTGCAGATAAAAGAGGAACATTTCCCTTAATCTCAGATTTGATGTTTTAGCCAGCAGACTGAAACAGCAGTGAATCCCCTGAATTCCTCATTTGAAATATACCTACTGTAGAATTTAACTGTCAAGCTCTACCACACTATTGCATATATGCAAACATTCATTTTTGCCCCCAATGACATAGGGTTTGGCCAACTTTGAATTGGTTTTAGTGGGGAAGACAAAAGGCTCATCTCTGGCATAAAAGAAACTCATTTAAATTTCAAATCTCTTTTTCAGCAGAACCTTCAGAAAAAAAAGTTGTGAGAATATATTTAACATGCACAAAACAACATCTCCCGCCTAATTTCATTGCTGGAAACAGCTAACCTTTTTCAGCACAGTGTGCAAAATAAAATAATAACAGTTCTCAGCAGACATTTAGCGTGTGAAATTTCAGTTCTAACAGCTAATTTTGGCAAAGTCTTGTAAGTATCGTAAAAAATGTAAGGCATTGGTATGCCTAATGGATGTAAAATGAATATTGGTCACCTTGTACAGCTTAGGGTGAAAAATCACTTTAAAATATGGTGTTTGTTTTGATATTTCAGAATTCTTTAGAAATGCACATTAAATCTCCCATGCTCCATCTGTACTCAGTGTGGGTGTGTTTTTTTCCTCTATGTATCTATCCTGTATTATATCCAAAATTATGGGGTTAATTTAGAGATGAACTATTTCCTCAGCTGGGATTGCAGGCCTTGCAAAAGTTGGAGATAACAAACCCACTAATCAAAGTGAGAGCAAAGTTTAGAGTGACTGAAGAGTTCCTGAGTGGGACTTTAAGAAGATTGATGGCTGTTTTCTTCAGAGGAGACAGCTGTACAGCTGAGGAACAGAACCAGGAAGGAAGTTGCCTTCTGTATGGGTGTTAGGATGGAATAAAGAAGACAGACTATTATATATTTAATGCCTTGATTTGAATCCCCAGAATTGGCAAACCTAAAATGTTCTTGGAGAGAAGACTAACACTGCAGAGGCCTTTGAGTGCTATTCCCAAGAAGGAAGAAAGTCGGTTGGAAATCAGCTCAGAGGATCAGATCACCATGTGAATCACTTTATGGGTTTTGACTGACAAAGGAAGACTGAAGCCAAATTACAGTGACTCCTGCAAACTTACCTTGCAGGGGACAAAATCCTGATCTATACAGCTACTGTGCTAAGTGGAAACATTCATCCTTTTTGCATAAACGAAGTTTCACTGACACCCATTTAGCAACTCCAATTGGTCTGAAGTGAGGCCTGAACTATGCAGTGACAATTTTTTATTCCGTGCCTCACCTGCTACCAAAGTTTCCCCCTGCTTGTGAGAGTGAACCCCTACTGCAAAGGTCCAGCCTTATGACTCTGCTGCTAAGAATTCCTTCTGCACTGAAACTTGCCATATAAGGATTCAATAAAGAGAGTAGATTTATTTATGCCAAAATCTGTTTTGCTGTTTGGAAGCTATTTGAAAACGTTATGGTCACTAATTGATACAATATTTTTTGACAAAACGTCGGCATGGTTGAGGCCTTGCTGTTTTTCATAGACGAAGTCAGAACCACAGTTTGTTTTCATTCTTTACAAAGGCTTTGCAGCACATGTGATACAAATCCCTCCTCCTCTGCTTATCTCCTATGAGCTTAAAGTACAGATGGCAGAGTTTTCTTAGGCATATGCATAGATTCAGAATGGGTGGGCTCTAATAATCACACAAGTCTCTCCTTCCTTCCACTTCTCTCAGCTCCCACTCAGATCCTGGCTTTAAAACTCCTTGACTGGTGAGGTGCCCAGCACGCTGCAGTTGTGTCCATGTCTTGTAATGGGCAGAAGGATGTTCAGCCCATCTTGCAGCAGCCAGAGGAGGAAGTGCTCCTGCCAGCTATACTGGAACTAAAAGCCTTCAGTACTGTAGCTAGGAGACCTGGGCTTTCCTTAGCTACAGACACCAGGTTCCTGGAAGTTTTAGGGCCACCCAGCTAGAGTAGCTGGTGGCAGTAGTAGTAATAAGGCTGGAGCAGTTGCTCTTACAGTAGGGTGAGCATGGAAGGGAGGCAGTGAGCTTCTGCAAAAGTCTATGTTGTAGTAGCCACAGTAAAACACCCCTGAGTATGATTAAGATATTGGTCACCAAGCACTCACTGGATATCCCTTTGTTGTAGGCAGGAGAATAGCAATCTAGCCCTGAGGGCTGTGGGTCAGAGTGAAAGGAGGCTCTTAAGTGATGCCCATCTGCAGAAAATGCCAGAGGTGATACAGAATGGCATCCTGGTGCTGAGGGGAGGAAGGAATCTGCTGGGACTTTGCAGAGGGCTTGGTAGAGGAAAGAACACAGTATATTTCATAAGCTAAATATTTCCCAGTTCCAACTCAGAAACAAGTATTCTTTAAATCCACAAATAACTCTGTTCCACACTTGAGAAATGTCAAGAGTCCATCAGAACAGTGCCACTTTGCATGTGTTCTCCAGCTATCCAAGTGATCTCACCTTGGTGCTCCAGTCTATATGTTGCTTCCCCTCTTGTTCCTTGCTTTGCTTATGTCGTGGTTTAGCCCCAGTTGGCAACTAAGCACCATGCAGCCACTCGCTCACCCTCCCCCTCCCCGGTGGGATGGGGGAGAGAATCGGAAGGGCAAGAGTAAGAAAACCCACGGGTTGAGATAAGAACAGTTTAATAATTTAAATAAAATAATAATAATAGTAATAACAATAATAATGATAATAATAATTGTAATGAAAAGGAGAACGAGAGAGACAAACAAAACCCAGGGAAAAGAAAACAAGTGATGCAACCGCTCACCACCCGCCGACCGACACCCAGCCAGTCCCCGAGCAGCGATCGCTGCCTCCCGGCTAACTCCCCTCGGTTTATATACTGAGCATGACGTCATATGGTATGGAATAGCCCTTTGGTCAGTTTGGATCAACTATCTTGGGCTGTGCCCCCTCCCAACTTCTTGTGCACCTGGCAGAGCATGGGAAGCTGAAAAAGAAAGTCCTTGACTAGTCTAAGCACTACTTAGCAACAACTAAAACATCAGTGTGTTATCAGCATTCTTCTCCTACTAAATCCAAAACACAGCACTATGCCAGCTACTAGGAAGAAAAGTAACTCTAACTCAGCTGAAACCAGGACAGCTTATTACACTCTCTAAGTACTTCTCCTCACCACTATTTTTCTTCCTGCTGCTCCTAGAAATCTATCTATCTAATTATTTGTTCAGAGCTCTTACTCCTTTACCCTTTCCCAACCTCTCGGGTGTTCTTTGCGCTTTCATCTGGTACTAGACTGGCAAGGAACCTGCAAAAAGCTTTCCAGAAAGCATGTTCTGTTTTTTCTGCTCATCTCTTTTCCACAGTGGTTCATGCTTTATTTACAGGTGTTGGTTATTTAAATATATTTTTGGCAATAATTATTCTTATAAGGCAGGAGTCTCTTCTATATGTGGAGAGACTGAGACTATGACTATAACATCATGCTAGCTTCAGGCAAGACTTTGACCCAGTTGTCCATATGAGCTATATTTTAGTTCTTATTCCAGCTCTGGTCTGGAGCGAACCCACTGACTGTAAATGAACTCAGGCATTGGACACAGACTGACACATGATTAATTTTTGTTCTGATGGGCAATTCACACACAACAAACCAGACAAGGAGCTTCTGCAAACTCAAGACCAGCTACCAAAGGCTGACTAGGTGTAGCTGTAAGGATCTCAGACTTGTAAACTTCAAGATGCAATGAGCAAGGAAAGGCCTGGCAAAAGTTTAGGGAAGAAGTTAGTGAAAATATATTGGACACTTCTTTGAAAGCAGGGATCAAAAGGCAGCACAGTAAAAATTACGTAGCAGATGATTGATCTGAATAACTGATTGGCACAGATGTCGTGGAGACTAAAAGTTTACTAGGTTTTCAGAAACAGTTAGATGAATGTGAACATCCAGGGCAAATTACGAGGAATATAAAATTCTTGTGCTTTGTAGAATAAGCCAACTGTAATAGAGAGTTCTCTTCAATTTACAATTGCCTTTTGCTGTTAAAGCAAAGTTGGTTACTTTCTGCTCTGATCATTCCTTTCCTGCATTCTTTCTATTTGGCATACATACTTCAAGCAAGACCTGAAATTCTGTGCAATTTCCACGGAGCCCCAGACAAGGCTTCAAGACAACTGTGACCTCTTGAGTAATGAAGCTATATAATCTTATCTGGAGATTCCCATAGCAAGACCAGAACTTATATCATATATAACATATTTGTTCCCAGCATTGTAAAATGTTTCAATTTTTTTTCTATACCAAACCTATGTTTCAGAGAGTTCCTCAGTATAAGTACTTGATATTCTTACATAGTGGTAATTGAAAGCACAGTAACTTTTGCTCTTAAAAAAAAAAATACCAGAAAATTTCCAGAATGTCGGTCTTATTCCAATAGAATTTATTGAATGGATCATGCCATCCTGCAGTTTTGTGTCCTCTACTTTTGCAAAATTTGCATGAATTTAAAATAAGTCTTTCTTTGGTAGTCTAATCAAATGTAAAAACTGTCATCGAGGTCATTCTTGAGGAAATTGGTGGCCTGTGGGGAAGCAGAATGAAAACCAGGACTTATTTCTTAAACTTTTTAGCTCTGTAGGTCTTGATGTCTTCAGACATGGCATGCTTATTCTGCTGCTTGGTTGCAACGATAACATAGATTGCACCTTCTCCTAAAAAGGTGTGATCAAACAGCTGCTGTTTATGGGACCACTGTGACATACCAGTGCAAGGTCATACCTGTTGAGCTACAAATAAGATGCTGACCTTCACAAAAGCAATTTAGAAATGCAGACTCAGAATAGTTTCCACCCTGACTCTTCAAGTACACCAAACCCAATCTATCTGAATGGAACATAAAGGACTCTTGCTATTTCACTCCAAATTTCTATCTCTGGATGAGTCAGAGGCCCCATTATCCCAGGTGTTCTATGACTTTTCCATACCATTGCCATATCACTGGCGCTTAGGTGATCTAGAAGCATAGATGGTGCTGCTAGCTTGGCTACAGAAACAAGAGTCAATGAAAACATTCTGTCATACTGATACACAATTATACACTGTATTAAACTTTGTAGGTGACAATACCAATCATGTTTTACTGGAGATCTGAAACAGAGCCAAGGATTTGCATGCAGTTTCTGAGAAATTCTCAAAAGCAAAGGTCTTATTTCTATAGCAGTAGTATTCCATAGGGGCAGCAGGATTTTAACTTGTGGGATAAGGCATGATGGGTAAAACAAACCATCCCAAATTGTTGGAGGTGAGCATTTGCTATATCAGAATTAAATATGAAGGTCTCTTTGTAGCTCCTATTTAGCAATTCTTAGGCAGTTACAACTGTTATTGAGTTACCATTAAGTTAATGGGAGCTTTTCTTAGTTTGAAAAGAGCACGGAATTTGGCCTATGAAAAACTCTGGGCTTGGTCCTATTCTTTGCATGCCCACTAAAATAAAATTATTTTGACCTGTAACATGTTGGGACTACACAACCTCGGAGCTCTGTTGTTGCGTTTTGCTTGGGTTTTTGTTCTTAGATTTTCTTGTTTTTTTTGTTCTTAAATTCTTAAATCAAGAATTGCTCCAGGCCTTTGTATAGTGTATGATTAAAACTTACAGGATTCAGATGGCTATTGAGAGAAGCAGATGAAGGAAGCATCAAGAAATCATTCTTAGTTTTCCAACACCCAAAATCAGAGCCCCTAGTTGGATGAAAAGTTCCCTTCTTATTGCCCACAAGTAGTTTCTGTAATTGGCAAAATTGCCTGTTATTGTTTGAGTGTGTTTGGATCTCCTGCGGTAGGTTTTATATGTTTGAAAATTGACTGGAAAGAAAAGCAGTGGCTTTCCCAAGTCACTGTTTCATTCACACAGACCGAGCTGTAGGTATGAGATTAACAGGGTCTGACATGAATGGAGCTCCTTCTCTCTCAGGCCTATTGGAAAACAAAACACATACCAGCATACATTTGAGCAACTGTGAGTTGACTTTGGAGAGCACTGGTATTTTTACACGATAACAGTCCATTGGATTCCCTCATAAGTCTTTCAGTTCTTCATTACATAAGGACTTTTCCTGAACTGCAGGGCAGAGAGCAGCATGTATGTAATCCCTGTTTCACACTAATGCATCACATGTGCTTTGGATTTCAAACATCAATATTTGTAGGAACATACAGTAGGGCTCTTTCTGTGAGCAGGGATTGGATTCTCACACTTACCACCCTTCACAGACTCTCCATAATTCACTGAGCATGGGTTTTGCTTTTCTTTGCTTAAATTTTTGTACTTTAAATTAAGTACTGTAGAACCCTCCAGTAACAATTCAGTGAACTACAACATGACATTTACAAGAAGAGGCTTTCTTAAGGTGAACATTTCTGTACAGTCTTTATTTCTCTCCTAAGATAATTGTTTTAGTTGATCTTACTGGCCAGGTTTTCATCAGGTGTAAATCAGCACATCTGCACCAATTTCAGTGGTAATATTGATTTTACAGCAGCCAAAGGATTAGTCTAATGTGATTCCTGTCATACCTGTAGACAGCGAAATGTGTAACAGTATTTTTAGGAATGCCCCTTTATTAACTGGTTAATTTGCCTGGAATAGTTTTTGTGGACTGCTCCTGGAATGTAACAGAGGGAAGTAATAAACAACCACTGGTCTCATTGATTATAGGAGGTCAAGGCACAGAAAGAATTCCCAGGCTTGCACACCCAAAAGAAAGGTGTTGTAATCCCTAAATGTAAGTGCCAAGTCCCTTTGGTGGAATCCAGAATTTAGTGTTAAGTGCCAAGGCTCCTGGTACAATAAGGTGGGCCAAGGTAGGTTTCAGAATGGGAGTCAAAGCAACCAGTGCTGGGAGCAGGGAGCCATGTAGAGTAACCAGTTGGAAGTGTTAAGCTCGGAGCCCTCTCTGAAACAGAGGTTCGTATTCTAGACAACACACAGGTTCTTCCATCCATTCAGGATCCAGTGCCATGAATCATCTCCTGAATATAGGCACCTACAAGTCTTTTTCCAGAGAACTGAGCAGGGCTCATTGTTTTCTTTTAAAACACAACTGCAAGCAAAGCTGGGCATGCCTTTTATGTAACAACAGAGTAGCTAGTAATTTCACCCAGAAAGGAGAAGAGCTGAGTTCTGTGCCTCCCCACAACCTGCTGAAGTCTAAGGGGGTTCAGCATATGCGTTAATAGTGAGGCTACGTACTAGTGTGAGAGGGAGTCACTTTTGACCCCTGCAGAAACTTTCCCATTGCATTCAGACTTCACCAAACATCTAAATGTGATCAATTAAGCTATAAAAGGACTATATTCTTCTTTTAGTAACACCATGGCAAAACTAATCATATTAGTACAATTGCACAGCAGATGTTAGCCTTGTATGTCTCAATTATTTCACCTGCTTGGGTTGCAGTCTTCAAAGATCTCAACGGAAGAAAGTGCCCTGTTTCTAAATATGCTGTTTGCATTTATCCACAATTAATCTGTAAAGAAATAATGAAAACCTAGAAAGTAGCATTCTCAGAGAGAATTGCACTCATTTTCTTTTGCATGCTCACAATGAAATGCTTGTGAGTGCTCATAACAGCAGACGGCTTCTGTTAGCTGCCTTTCGCCTGCTGAGTTAAACAGAAAGAAAAATGTTAATGGTCAGAGCTTGTCAGCAGTACATTGCCATTCACGTTTAGTCACACTTCACTATTGTTTTGTGTAGTTGTTAGGATACAGATATTTCTAGGGTCAAAAAGGGAGTGGATTCATCCCTCTGGAAGCTTTAATAAAGTTTCAGTTCATGCAAGCCCTGCAATACCCACAAAAATCAGTTCACTGACTTCTAAAAAGGTGAATCAATGGACAATGTGAGAAATGCTTATAATTTCTGTATTATCTGCATGTAATATTTTCTACTCCTTTTATAAATGTATGTTTCCGCTGTAGTATAAGTAAGAATACATTCTATTTTGCTAATTTATTCATCAAGAGATCTCAAATTTCTTTAGAAATACTGATAAATGTGAAGGAAAAGATGCAAATGGACCTGAAAGCAGATAAAGCTCGGTCATAGGATTCAATAGATCTGCATTTAATTCCATTTCTTCAGTGACAATGGATAATTCACTTGGTCTTCCTGTGCCTAGATGTAAAATGAAGTGAATACTGCTTTCCGCTGTGCATCTTGTGTATTTGTACTGCAGGATCTCAGAAGCAGAGAGAATCTCTTGCTATGTCTTCAGAAGGCAACTTGGTGGGACTGGGTGCATTAACTGATTTTTAATTTGTTATGTGGAGGATATAGTGATCACTCAGAACTCAGTGAATACCATTCTGTAAGTCTAACTCACAATCTTACACTCTTTAGGTAAGGACAAAATTTGCTTTCCTTTATAAATCAAGTTTTTACGGGAATTCTGCTAAAGCACTTTCATTCTTACTCTGTTGTGGTTCAAATCTGGCATGAGTCAGCTGTAGGCAGTTGATGATATGACCAAATTTGAAGTTATTTGAACAAGCTGTTTCAAAGTTACAGAACTTGGTGAGGGGGAGAAAAAGGTATCTTATCAAATTTCTTCAGTGATTTTTTTCCCCGCTTTGTCCTGGCC
>VYZW01022625.1:4790-37446 GCA_013401315.1 Balaeniceps rex
ACATATACAGAACAGAAACATCGGTGTGTTATCAGCACTGTTGTCATCACAAATCCAAAACATAGCCCCATACAAGCTACTATGAAGAAAATTAACTCTATCCCAGCCAAAACCAATACAGCTAGCTACCAACAATGTGGACAGAAACTGATCAGCAAAAAGCCCCGAATCTTCTTGCCCATAGACACACACAGATGCTGAAACTTAATCTAGTGGTATATAAATAGCCAGAAAGATTGAGTACAAAGGGTCAGTCTTCATCTGGATTGTTATTTAGTCAATTCACACAGTTGCCTGCCGGTTGAACTATCTTCTATGAATCTTAGGTCTTAAACCTCTACAGGAAGACCCAAGTACCTGTCTCAGGGCTGTGGAGTCTACAAGTTAATGTGGTACAGACTAGTTCATTTTGCAGGACTAAACCTAGCTGCTTATCCTTCAAAGGCCCAGAGGATGGCTTGCGATGATGAAAAGAGAGTTTCTGTTCTGTATATGTTTCCCAGTTTATTATTATTATTGCCTGGAAGTGACGAGATTCTGGTCTTTGTTCTCCAGCATGTTTTGTTTAGGCTCGGTCCAGACAACAGCTTGTACAAAAAACTGGGATTGATATAAGGAACATTTTTGTAGGTATTGCCATTTTCTTTTCATAAAATCATGCTCAACGTAGACCAGAAGTAAAAATGTCTGCCAGAAAGGACCATTAGAGAATAACATGAAGTCTGTAAAATGTGCTGATGTTCACCAATACATTAATATAGGGAAGACACTGGGGAAAAAGAGAAGAAAAAAAAAACCAAAACAACAGGGGGGGACAACAAACAGACAAACAAACCACCATATTTCACAGATAAAAAAGTATGAAAATTTTCTGATGCATTTTTCTTTGATTTTAAAGAACAATCCAAACCACATTATCCATTTTTCCAGTTACTGGTACAGTGGGTGGGCCCTAATTCAATGAAACACCAGTACAGAGATGTAATATTAATCATGTGCTTGAATCTAACCCTATTTCATGAGTATTTAGGCACATAAATTTTAACTTTGCTGAATCAGAGACATGAGTAGGAGGAACAAATAACCCATCCATTAAATGAAATAGATACGTGCCTGGTTGCTGCTCTCTTAATAATTTGTGCTCCAGCACTTTTTCCACTGTACCTTTCCACATGTTACTTGAAAGACTTTAATTAGTAATGTCTCATAACGCTCCTTTGAGGAAGATAATCACTGTAGTGATTTTGCAGACTAGAAAAGGAAGCCAAGACAGATTGTAGCCTATACAGGGGAAGTTAGATTGGATATGAGGAAAGATTTCTTCACCAAAAGGGTTGTCAAGCATTGGAACAGGCTGCCAGGGAAGTGGTTGAGTCACCATCCCTGGAGGTATTTAAAGATATGTAGACATGGTGCTTAGGGACATGGTTTAGCGGTGGACTTGGTATTGTTAGGTTAATGGTTGAACTTGATGATCTTAAAGGTCTTTTCCAGCCTAAATGATTCTATATTTTTGTTAAGTGCTTAATTGTTTTTAACTGAAATACCAAAGCCCTGATTCTCAGTGATAGCTCCTCTACACAACAGTCACACACGCCTTACACATTCAGTGGTTCAGCCAGAGCAGCCTTGTGTTTGAAGCACAGGTGCTGTATACATATACTTGAAGGAACTGTTTTAAAAAGTGGCACTTAGGTGATTCATTAAAGCAATAATACCAACTCCTGAGCTTGTTCTTTAGTCCCTGAGGTCCAGTTCAGAACATAACATCCCTATTCAGGAAAACAACCAAATATCTGTTAACCTTTACACCAACACTTTTGTGCTGAACATTGAGCACTCACTTAAGTGTTTTCATGAACTGATATTCTGATTACACCATTGGGAATCATCATAGAACATCCCCAGGTGTTACAAACCCTAGGTTTGTCTTTCATATGAAAATAGGCATGAAAAAACCTCTCCCTCATGGTTTACAAAAGTAGCCTTTTTACTTGGGTCAGTTGCTGTACAAAAATTCAGCTTGAATGGTACCTATAATATTTCAAAAGCAGTCATGCAAATTTAAATAGATACAATCAATTAGAATAACACACTGGGCTAGACAGTTCAGGTAGTCAGGTATGGTTGTTCCCTGAAGAGACAAATCAGGAGCAGAATATTAGCAGTCTCAGTATTTTATTAAGTTTGCACCAGGGAGTGACTTTTTTCTAAAGGTGCTGTAAAACATTGACATGTAAATATTCCAAGTGGTTGATAATTAAATGCAACTAGATTTACTTCAACATGTTTGTCTTTAATGTCAAAAAGGGTCTATCTATCTACGCTGGAGGAAAAAACATACTTTCTTCTTTCTAGAGGGCTTATACAAAGTTCCACTGGATCATCTGTTGGCTCTACAAGTGATGCAAGAAGGAATTGCTCTTAGCAAAGGCTATTCAGTTGTTGAAATGTGTGTAGTACCGTGAGGAAGAGTACAAATTATGGTTATTTGGTATTGGTGGTAAAGGTGGTTTGATGAAAAAACACTGTTTTGGCTTGGCAGAAGTCCACACTGATAACCTGGAAGGTAAAAGAACATATGAAAAGAAGTGGATTTTAACTATTTCTCATTCTAAAGGTTCATACAGGAATCAGACGCTAACAGATCCAGGTCTCCATTTCTGTGTAAGATTACATGTTGTGATCTATAGTCTTGCTAGATCACCAAAGAATATTAAAAGTGTGCCTGCAAGACATATTTCTAAAGTGTTCCAGAGCTCGCACAGTTTTCTGGCCGAGCTTGACCACGTGTGATTCATTGCTCTTAATAATCATGCAGCAATGTAGAATTTTGCCTGAGACCTTTCTCTTTCTAATTTAAAGGCCTATTAGAAAGGCTGCTTATACTTGATTTAATATCAGCTTGAGCTACAAAACTATTGTCACGTCTCTTCAAGAAAGTCTGTTCCTTTCCATACAAAGCAATTCAGCCAATGGACTACTGCACAGGAATGTGAAAGCAAGTAATTTTAAGATGCACAATATGGAAATACTGTTAGAGGGTCCATACATTCTGTCTGCTGAGTCAAACTGCATCAGAAATTTTTGTTATTGTTTTTATTAATATTATCATTCTTAAACATAACCTATTGACAGGAAATTACCTAAAATAATAGAAGGAAGCAAAGAATGGCTTCTTATTGTCATGTTTCATAGGCATATATCATGCTTTCTAGATGGGAATAATGCACAGTTTTCAACAAAAGACACAAGTAAATTCTCCAGGGTGCTTAGGAATGTACTTAGGTTTTTTCTGTGATTATAATGAAGATGAGGAAGGAAAAAAACATGGCAGGATTTTTAACTTTCATGGAAAGATATTATTGACTACATTTCAAAACTGCGCAGGAAAAAAAAGGATTATTTAAGAGTAAAGAAGTGAGTTATGGAATATGTGACAGTAACTGTTACTAATCTTATCTTGATTCTCAAATTGAAGTTTGAAAAGCTGTAGATATACAGCTGGTATAAGTCAGTACAGCTTCATTGCAGCTGCTAGAAATAAGAAGGAGGGCAACTCTGAGCAGATCCATTTGGTGGAATTTTTTTTCTTTCAAAGAATAAGCAGGTAAGAGAGGAATGATATACTAGAGTAAAGAAAGTGAAAGTTATAATTTAGCACTCAACCATTAGTAATAAAAGTGTTTACAAATTACTTCTGACAAATGGACTCCAGCAGCGGTTCAGAAGAGTGCAGTGAATTGAGAAGGGGTTTTGTTCTGGACTGGAAGCAATAGAAAAAGTGAAGAAAGGTGAATACATTAACAAGGTTGGTGGCTGAAAAACAGTGCAGTGAATGAGTATCAGTGTTGATAAATACAAAGCAGTAGATGCTGGAGAAGAAAAAAAATACATGCTGGTGTAATTTGCTGAAGTTTTTCAGTTAAACATACGAGTGACACGAGTATAATTCCAGACAGATTAGCAAATATGTGTTCAGTGTTCAGCTAAGTAAATAAGACAGAAAGATCTTAAGCAATGAGGTTTACACTGATTTACAAAATAATATTAGGCAATCATATTAGAACATTTTACAGGCCATCTATCTAAGTGGTGTGGTTTCATCTGGAATAGTACCTAATATAAAATGACTTTGTCTGAAGAAAGGTACTGTATTGGGGAATCAGAAAGGGAAAAGTAATTGTCATGAAGCATGAAAAAAACAGAAATTCTTGTCTGAACAGAGGGTGAAGAAAAAAATAGGGAATCCTTACCCTTAGAGAATAGGGGCATAGGAAAGATTACAGATAAAGTAAAGATCCAGTGAATAATTCCAGTGTAGAAATTTGTTGTTCCGAGATGGGAAATTGCTGTTCTTGCCACATCAGACAAAAAAAAAAAAAATAATGTGGTGCAGGCCATCAGTTGAGGTAAAATGTATCAACTTCAAAACTCATAAAAGAAAATACATTTTTCACAAACTTCATTGAGCTGTAAAACACATAATTACTCTGTAGTTCTCAAAGTCAAGGATGACCCTGAGCCTGAAAACTTCACAAGGTTCAAAGAACCATTTCTGGACATACCAACAATATCCTAAGTTATAGTAGCAAATGCTAAGACAAACAGCAGAAGAGACAACAAAAACCATGCAGGAGAACTTATGTAGATGTAATTCTCTGTGATTAGAAGGAGACTTCTTGGAGAAGGCAGATTGTCTCATGTCTAGGGGAGAAACTGCTTTGTTCTTTCCATAGAAATACCTGATTCTGGCCATTGTTGGAAGAAGGCTGCTAAATTTGCCAGTCTACAGATTGGGAATTCTTTACTTTCCTCATGCTCTGAGTCTGAGACACACCAAAAACTTCAAAAGAAATTCCAGCTGTGAAGGAGAGGAAGTGAAAAAATGTAGAGACAATGAACATGGAACTCAGTTTAAAGAGCAAGGGAAACAAATAAAAAAATTATTTCTGAGGCCATATCTACAGAGAACAGTGGAGTGTAATGCAGAAACTACCAAGCTGACCCTTAGAGAGCTGGCACATTACAACGACTTGGGAGATAACCAGTTCAGGTACTGAAAACAGAGCAGTCAGAACAACATGGAGCTTCATCTGAGCCAGTAAGCCCTGTCTGTAGAAGAGCTAATTAGAGAATATTGTGCCTAATTGCAGAAGCACCTCTCTCTCTGATGGCTCAGGACTCCTGGCACTGTGCAGTGCAAAGCCTTGGTGAGTGTGACACTTGTATCACTCTGGTGGGTGAAAAGAAAATGATAAAGCTGTGTGGTATTGTTCCTGACCATGATGAGTGATATCTGCCCCAGCACATATGACAAATGGAAAAACTTTCACTCTGATTCAAATCAACAGCTCACTAGGCACTAAGGAGAATGTCCTATCCAGCGTAGTTAATGGAAGGTTATTGTTAATGTCTGCTTTTAAGTGAACTTGTTGTTGTTGTTGATGATGATGATGTTGTTACTAGTATTGTTTGAATTCTCATCCCTGCTATGTGTATGTGTGACCACCATGAAGTTAAGCCATTTAAAGAGGCAATGTTCTTCTCCTGCAAGCGTCACTGCTCCAGTCAGTGACAATAGGCACGAAATACAACACTTTCAGGAGGAAAAAGCCAGAGAAAACAAATATCCCATAGGAAAACTCTCACGGGAAACCTAGGAGGTGTGGATTCCAATCCCCTCTCCCCCAAAGAAACTGCTTTCATTTTCCTGTTTGTATTTTCTATTAGGATGGATCTGAGCTGCGTGCAGAAGTAGCTTGCTAAAAAAGTGTTCAGGAACTCCTATTTTAACAATTCTGTTTCTGGATTTATGGGCTTTGGATGGGCTTCAAACAACCATTCAGTCTGTATGTGTTTAGGTGAGTAGTATCAGTACTAGAGAGACTTTGCACAAGCCCTGTGGCAGAATCAGAAGTACAAAGAGGAAGTGCCTACAGAGTTATGCTGCAGAAGAGCTTGGTTCCTGGGCTTGAAGTGCTTAAAGAGCAGCCAGAGCCCTTGACTTCATGCCTGGCGAAGATGAATTCTTGAGTCTGTTTGTGAAGAAATATTTTGGGGAAAATATCTCCCACAGAGCTGTGACCCTCTTTCCTTGGGGTCCTTGGCACTCCTCTGGAGTCACTGGAGCTGTGCAGATAAAGCTGCCAAAGGTCTAGCTGCCCTGAGAAAAAAATGCATTTGAAATACCTCCTGGTCTTTCCCCAGCTAATTAAAATAAGAAGTGCATGATCTGCCTGACACCTGCCCTTCTATGTCCACACACCATCCCTGTGTATAATGCGAGTGAAGTGGACAGGTTTCCAGTGACTGAGGCTCTCTGCAGAAAAGTTCCACTATCACTTTTGCAATAACACAACTATTTACTTAAAACCTGTACTAGAAGGAGCTATTCACAGCCCTGAGCTTCAGGTTACTGTGTTCTTCAGTGTATGTTAGAGCTTCTCTGACACTTTTAAATGACACGATGAAATTTTCCTCATTTCTAGACACTGACTCCAGCTAATGGGTACATGCAATGCATAGAAGCAGCCCTCTCCAGCTTGCTGCAGGGAGTCATCTTCCAAGGAACGCAGCACTAAAAACAACAGACGTGACCACAAAGAACATCACACCACATGTGCAGCTGATTATTGGTCTGCATTTGCCTAAACAGCTGCAAATGCACATGCGAGCAACGGCCGTACGCGCAAAGGTGTTTGTGTGCGCACACACAGACACACGGACACACGGACACACGGTCGGCGGCGGGGCGGCCGCTCTCCAGGGTGCTGCAGGAGCCGGCTCCGCGCTCCCCCGGCGGCTACCGCGGCTCTGCCCATTGCAGGATTTTCCTATTTTCTCCCGATCAGAGACACTTCAGGCTATAAATCCCCGAGTTTCAGGTCAAGGAGGGTCTGTGTTTCTATGGTCAAAGTCAAGTAAGACTTGTATGCAGTAGATAACCTACTCCACACACAGTCACACAATTTAGAGAGGATTTTATTTAACTCTTGGCCTTTTAAGAGCCTCGTGCCACAGCTATAAAACATATCCTGTTATAAACACAATCGTGTTTATACTGCTTGCCCCCTTGTTCATGTTTGTTAACTCCCATATCACATAAATTGAGGCCATATAATTCCTTGTTTTCTTTTTCCTGAAAGTCACTTTTCTGTCTGTACTCAGAAATATGTCTGACAGCCTTGAACACATGCTATACCATCATTTTCAGTAGCCGTCTTTCCAAGCCTGGACAAAGGTGACACCGGTTCTCAGTAAATATATTTTGCAGATTTTTCTGAAACTGTTTTCAGATCTGCCCACCTATATACTTACTCACTCACCTGGGACACTGCAACATTTGCAAAGAGCAATTATTCCTATAAAAAGTGCAGATCTGCAATTTATAGGGCTTTATGATACGTAAACTACTCGTGTATTTACATTAAAAAGTGCCCTCTCAACTTTGCTGTGCCTAGCGGGATGCTCTTCCACGTACTCTGTTTATCCTTAATGAAACAGTAGATTTGATTTTCCAGTTCGCCACCTAGCTGCTCTGCACGAGAGGGGATCACTTTGGCTTTGAAAATTAGACTCTGAGCCCCGTCTAAACCTGCTGGGAATTTCCATTTCATCATTGTGGTCTGTTTTGAAGTATTCCTAGTATGTCAGGCTTTGAGACTCAAAGGGGCTACAAAAACATTGTCGTCATGCAGGGGAAAAGTGAAAGAAAAGCTTGGTGATTTTCTGTTAGTAAGGCAGTGCCTAATGTTGCTGGTGGGTGAAAGGAACACACCTCCTTGCTAGCTCTGCTGGAGGACTTAAAGGTTTCAAATGGGAAGAAGAGACTGAGATGCTCTTAGTTACCTGGCACTAGCAAGATCCACGCTGTGATGTGTCCATGTTTCAGTGCCTTCCCTGGCAGACCTAACTGTGCTTTATAAGTCTCCTATGGATGCGCTGCTCTGGACACAGCTAAGTGATTACATGCCCTTTTCTGTTAAAGGTTTGACCATCAGTTTATTTAACTCATTTAATTTATGCTAGTAAGTGCCTATTAGCGATTTATTTGCATGGAGTCTGGCTTGCTGTTGCCTCGGTTTGGATTTGTTCCTTCCTTTCTTCTTGCTCTCTACTGTGTGTACCATCAGGATGATTTGCTGTTCTGCTGTCCCATTCTCACCAGCATTTTCCTGTCATCTGTCAAATGCCTGCTTCCCCCATGCACAAAACCATTAAAATCATCTGTCCATTGCAACGCTGGAGGTAAATGAGTGTGGAAACCCCAGAGAGGGCTAAATAGCAGCAGAGCAGCATGACGGGGGATGGCAAGCACAGCCCGCAGCCGCCCACAGCCAGGGGCTGAGAGCAGCAGCCCCAGGGCCTGCACTGGTCCCTGCTGGGAGTGGGGTGTCCAGCTTGGCTGGGTGAGTGCAGCTGCCAGTCCCTCTCACTCTGCACCTTGTTTAACAGCCCTGCGCTGCTTGGGTCAAGTGCCCGTTTTCAGGCATCTCTTCTTCCACAGAGATTAGGGCTTCTCCCTGCTCTTCTCAGTCCTGTTGGCTTAAAACCTGTGGCAAAAACTCCATAGGAAGAGGTGCTCTGAATAAACGTGGCTCTCGGAGCTACTTTTTTCCCCTGGGAGGCAACGTGACCGCCTCCAGCAGGGACCAGGGAGGAGACCAGACCTCCAAAGGGAAATCAAGCGGCTTGGTCTATAGAGCTGTCTGTCTCCTGGGCTTGTTCTCTCAGTCCCCCGAGAAAGCCATCTGCTGGCTGGGAAGCCGGTCACCTAAGCCATGGCAAACGGGTTGTGAGGTAGCTGAGCCATCGGCAGCCCCTCCACCGGGCACCCGCACATCTAAGGGTGCACCCTCCCTCTTTCCCTCCTCCTAGGAAATGTGGCAAGTCAGAAACAACAAGCGAGGGCAGCCGGGCTGCTTTCCTTGGCCATCCTTATCTGTCTGGGGATAGAAAGAGGCTAACAGGAGGGAAGCTCTCATCTGCCCTGGCTCCGGGTGGACATGAGTGCCTCTGGGAGCGAGAGGGAAGCCAGCAGTTTCACCTGGGGCCTGCCCTTTTGTTATATCCCACTAATCCCAACCCTGTAGCGAGGGGGTGAAGCAGGCGTGGAGGGGCACTGAGGAGGGGGGAGTAAGCGCCGTGGGAGTGCGGGGACGACCCACCCAGGGTACTTTGTCCCCGGCCTCTTCGTAGCCTCCCTCGCCCTTGAAGGGACTTTGAGTTTCTGCAGACAACTCTGTGGCCCCCGGGGGTGGGTGAGGGCTGAATCGGAGGGGGACTGCACCCTCCTAGCTATAACAGAAAAGATCACCTTGGAAATGGTCCCCGGAGACACCCCTCCTCCCTCTCCACCCCACGCCCACCCAAGCTATAAAACACTCGGGACAGGGCGCTCGTCCTGCCGGAGCGCACCTCAACGAGGCAGCTGTACGCCCGGGGGAAGGAGCTATTTGGGAGACGTGTAGCTGAAGGCAGGGACATGGCCCGCAGCAAAGTCTCACTAGAGATCACTCGGCATCACTGGATACGGACGCGATTTCTTTTGGAAACCTCCTCGCTGAAAGTTGCTATCTTTGCCTCCACGCCCCGGGAGCGTCCCTCGGTCCCTCCGCGGGAGGGGAAGATCATCATTAGCAAATGCTCGCTTCCTCATGTGCTTTCCTTTTTTCTGCGAGCGAAGCGCTGAGCGCTTTGTTCTGTGGTTTTACGATGGATTTATCTCTACAGCTGTTTAGCACACTGTAAATGACTCGGCTCCCCCGCCCTCCCTCCTCTTTCATGAGCGGGGGGCGAGGGGAGGGAATGCATTTTAGATGTTTTAAGCTCAGGAGCAGCATTTTTTTTCCCTCAAGAGGTGTGTCTAGCACGTAGCTCTCTATAGAGAGCAGCCGGTAATAACAGATGCTCTGTCAAACTTAAAAGGCGCTGCTTACCACGGAGTCACCGGGTACCATCAAGATGTATCTGCTGAGATTGATCAAGAGCACGGCTCCGCGGGCTCAGGAAGGCAGCGCTGCGCACACGCGTTTCCGTGGCGGGGGCGGGGGGGGGAATCTCCGCTCTCCCCGGGCGGTCTGCAGACAAGGCAAGGCAGAAGTGGGGGTCACACGGCAAGGTTTTCAGCACCGGTCTTTTGTTTCCGTGGGAGATCACAGGGGGGATGTGTGCGAGGAGAGGAGATGCTCCCCGGCTTGGGTGAGGTTTGCATGGCGGAGGATGCCCCTCCTGCGCTCCGAGCTCTGCAGCCGTGAGACCACACGGCCCTGAGCAGCGTGGCATTGGGGAGCCCCCTGCAGCTGGGTAGAGCCGCGCCGAGCTACAGCCCCAGCCCGGAGGTAAACTCCTGCCTTCACTCCAGCCCTGGGAAGCAGCGAGCTGCTGGAAGCGGGCCCTGCCCCGAGACTTCTGCCCCTCTCCCGCGACGGGGAGAGGCACAGTCCCAAAGAGCGCCGTGTGCTGCCAGGGTCGCCCCGGGGCAGGGCCGCCACCCGCTCCCTGCTCCTCGCTTTGGGAAGGGCTGGGTCATGCTGGCGGTGATTGAACTCTAATTGAATCTCCGGAAATCAACGTGAGCAATCAAACACTCGCGACGTCGCTGGGAGGGAAAAAAATAACAATAACAATAATAATAATAATAATAATAATAATAATAATAATAATAGGGAAGAGGAGACGGGCATTGCCCCTTTTGAGGCTGCTGATCATCTTGACTAATGAATGTTAAAATATGTTAAGCGCCAAGGTCTCGGAGAGAGCCCGCGGGAGGTGCAGGGGTGGCCGGGGCTGAGGCTGGGGCTCCGTGTCGCAAAGGACGGAGCAGCCAGGCTATGGGGGTGGCTGTCCCCTGCCCCGGCTTGGCTGTGCCTGTGGCAGAGCAGCCCCACAGGGCCACAGCCTGCTCATGGGTTGCTTCCAACCTCCCGGCGCCAAATCTCATCTGAGGTGCCCAGATAGCTGTCTCCTAACTCTGCTGTGAAGTCCAGCCAAAATTTTCTGTAAGGGCTAAGGAACCAAGGGGCAGACGTTGGGTCCCAGCCGCCTTGATGCTCCCGAAGAGCTACTAGTGATACAACCCTTAAATCCTGTGACAGTGCTTTCGGGTAGAGAAACACAGACTTGTGTAACACTGAAGCATGCAAAATTCAGAGGTCCCCCCTCCAAATTAGCCCTGCCACCCAAGGCAGGGTAAATACCCACCCCAGGGCCTAGCAGAGTATTTCCAGAGTCCTGCTACCCTGAAGGCACATCACCCTGTTGGGGGTAAATCCATCCCTGAGATCCTTCCAGGAGCAATAGCTAAATGTATGTGAGTAGTGTAGGCAGCTCCTCTGCCTGGGGCAAGCCCAGGCCAAGAAATACTTTCTGCAAAGTGAAAGGGGTTTTGGAGCGGAGAGGGGAGTGCTTGGGCTGTGGCAGGTGGCAGCCAGAAGCCTGGGTCACCTTCATAAGGTGCACCTCTGTCTCTTCTTTGCTTATCACTTCCCCCCTATTGTTCCTCGGACAATAGATGAGATGGGTTCCCCTCTCATGCTTACCACCCCGACAGCCCCCATCCCAAGGGAAAAAGCATCACTCCAGACCACAAATCAATTCCGGTCCAGGAGGGAGGCAAACAAAGACAAAGAAAACCTAAAGATGTTTATATCTTGATTATTTCCATCGAACTGACAAGTTCCCTTAAGCAAAGTAAATACTTCTCAGCCTAATTCCCCTATTAATTAAAGGGGAATACTTTACACCCAAGGAGAATTAACTCTTGTTCATAAAATGTATCTGTTTCCCCTAATTCGTTTGTCATTGTGCCGGGGAAGCAGCTTTCCATGAATATTTCAGCACAATAATCAGTTTAAAACACTAAACTGGATTTAGTGTAACAACATTTTCCCACAGTGCACGGAGACTCCGATGACTGCAATAATCTAAAAGCAAGATCCCTTTCTCTCTTTCTCCTCCTGTACATTGCTTTAGACTTAACAGCTATCATAGAACTGCTAAAAAAAGTAACCAGAAATAAAGAGGAGAGCGTTGCGGGGAAAGATGGGGAAGAGGTGATTGAAAAAAAAAATCGGTTCTGATGTGCAAATTGTAGATAAAGACTTCTGATGAGGAAGAGGGGAGTGTCTGATGAAGAAGAGGGGAGAGTGTGTTGAGAGATAACAAGAACCAGTAATTTCTATTCAGCAAAGCCACCAAATCAGAGAGCAGTGCTGATCTTATTGGAGGAGAGCCTTCAACAGCAACTAATCCTGTCATATTGAAAGAAAATTGTAAATGTTCTCTGCAGAAATTGCCTGCCCATTGCAGCTAATCGAGCCCATTTCGCGCTCACACACACCCACACACCCCACACCACACGCACCCCCCCCACACCCCCCCGCAGGCGGGCAGCAAGCGGACCCACAGCCGCAGCACCCCAGCAAGGACATTCACCCGAGATGCTCACCTAGGCGCCCCGTTTCCCTCCCTCGCCACCACCCCCACGAAGGTGGCAGCTTGCCCTCATTTCCTCAGAAGCGCTGGGGGAAGTACGAATTATTACCAGCTCACTTACGAGTCCCAGCTTCTGCTATTTTTAATTTCTCCCGTTTTGTCTAAACCGCTAAGCCAGGTTTGATAGCACTATTGCTCTAAATTTTTTATTTTTTTTTTTTAAAGCTCAACTTGGCTGAACTGAAGCAGAGACTCCCAAGGGCCAGAGCCACGGAGGGTGTGCGTGTCTATGCGTGTGCCTGCGCGTGTGGGAGGGAGCGAGCGAGCGAGGGAGAGACAAAAACTCCATCAGCCCGGACAATGCCACCTCTTGTTTAAGGCTTCCAAACTGTTATTCTTTCCCCCCATTATCACGGTACCGAGTAATCTGTCTTTCCCCCACCCCAACCCCCCTCCCTCCTCTTGGAAGATATGGAAGAGAAAGATAAAGCGGCTGCCTCCGGGCTCTGACTGCGCGCAGCCCGCATGCCTCTGCCGCCAGAGCCGGCGCGACTCCGCAGCCGCCGCTCGCAACGAGCCGCTTGCAGCGGGATGGGATGCAACTTCTGGTAATTGGATCACAGGTAGGAAAGCTTTGGTTTTTACTGACGTTTCGTCTCTTTTTTTTTAATTTCCTTTTTCTTTCCTTCTATTTTTTTGTCTTCTTTTTTTTTCCCCTTTTCTTTCTCGTCCTCTACCCTCCGCCCCTTCTTCGCCGCACCTAGGATTTCATCCGTTGCTGTCATAGGAAAGCTCCCGCCAAGAAAATAATATCCAAGAAACGAGCTTACGTTTTGCTTCCTGGTAAAAAGAGCAGAACAAAGCATAGGGAAACTTTTGCTGAAAGGGTCCATAGCGGTGTGGGTCACCGGGGAAAGGCACCGAGAGGAAAGAAGGCAAAGCGATTGCCCCCGGCACAGAGCCTTCCTCTGTTGAGTTACAGTTGTGATATTAATCCCAGAATCGAGTCTAGCATGGTATAGTGGGGAAGGAGAGACGCAGTAGTCTGATTTAGAGAAATCCTCACATTTTCCAAGCGCTGTCCACAGGTTTTTTTATATAAATGCTGCATTCCGACACAGGGACATCTCCCGGACTCCCCGTTCCAAATCCCGCTGTGACATGTTTGTTGACGACTCCTGCAAAATGTCAGCGGGAGCCGGGAGCGGAGCCGTCCCCGGGGAGCAGAGCCTGCCTGCGGAGCGCTCTGGCTGGCGGGAGGGAAGGGTAGAGACGGGGCGGGGGGTATCCCTGCCCTGCCGGGGACCATGCAGGGATGCCGGGTATAAGGGGAGGAGGCATCCGCTGTGTCAGTGCGGTCCCTCGACCCTCAGCATCCCTCCTGGGGAGCGTGCGCCTGCCCGGGGTCAGCGGTCATCTGCGCTGCTTCAGGTCTCAGGTCCTGCCTCGGGGAGGGGAAGCGGGGACCCGCTGGAGGCGGGAAAGGTATGGGGTTTCCCCGGCTCATTTCCGACCCCACTTCCCTGGCTCGGTGCCCCTGGGGTCCGGTCCCCGGTGCGGCCAGGGAGCCGGGTGCGGCGAGGGAGGATGCTCCAGGGCCGGGTCCGGTTCGTCCCGCTCCCCCGGCCCGACTGAGCCCCTGCCAGGGCTGAGCTGGTCCCGGCTGTGCCTCTGGGCTCCTTTTCCTTTCGCCCCTGCCGCCGCCACGGGGTGCTTGTGGCCAGAAGAAGCGAGCTGATGCCTTGAGAGGCAGCTCAGATCAAGCTGTGGGAGAATACCTGCCTCCCAGAAACAGCTCTGGGTCGCCGAGGTCCTGGTGCCCCCCACAGAGTCCAGCCATTTCGGAGGCTCTGGAGGGGCAAAGTGCTTTGCGGCCTGCTTCTTCTCGGGCAAAAGCCGAGTCCCTCTTATCTCGGTCACCCTTCGTTTGGCGTCTTCCCACCGGTCTGCCCCCTCGCCGTGCTCGCCGGCTTCCCGCGGCTGCCCAAGTGCCAGGGTGATGCTCCGTTGGGGGAGCAGGCAGGCGGGAGGCGGCAAGGATGGCCTCTCCCCTCCGCTCGTCTCCCCGCAAGGCAGCCGGGCCGGAGGGCCCTGCCCCAGCCGGCGAGGAGCTCCCGGAGGGAGGCTTTGCCTCCACAGCGCGTCCCGCTGCCAGCTCCGAGGGGAGGCTGCCAGGGCTTGTAACTCCTTCCTACGCGCCTAGGGGTGATTCCTTACCCCTTCGCTGGGGAAAGGACAATGGACTCTCCCTCCCTCCCCCATAAGATTGTTTTTTCCTACTACTTTCATGTGCTAAAGTTCCTTTAGGGAAAGGAGAGGCAGCTTTTTTTTTTCAACTGGAAGAGGACACCAGGAAGCAGGGTAATTCTTGTTGCAAATCTAGCCAGAATAACATCTCTCCCCATTTTTATGTGTCAATCAGTGTGTTTGCACACATTGGCTTATCCCTATCCCTTAAGGAAGATCTTAAGGGGCAAGGGGAAAAAAGGGAGAGGGGCCAACCTCTGCTTGACAGCCTGCTCTTGCAGTTTCAGGGGAAAAAGATAAACAAAAAAAAAGACTGACAATGAGGAAGTATGCATGCGGTCTGCTTTTATGGTATTGCATTGCCTGCAATCACAGCCCCTGTCTAAATACACACCAGCCTTGATTGTACAGTTTATGACACCAGCCACTCTTGGTGACTCATCTATAAACTGCGTTAAGCTACAGAGTATGCTCCCTCTCTCCTTTAGGTTCTTTTTGATTATAACTTTGGTCAAACTTCCCCTTTTCAGGACCCCTTGACTGCAAAAGCAGCCCTGTTTGCTTTTGCATCAGGAGAGGGAGAAGTGCAGTGGGCTCGCTGACTTGGTGAGCATGTGCCCCACCGAACTGCCTTTTATGCCCCTGCCTGCAGCACTCCATGTTTTCTGCATTGCAGTCCACTCCGGAAAGTGGCTCAGTACATGGGGAGGGGTGTCTAGGATGTCCCCAGGTTGCTTTGCACAGAGGCCAAAATAATAAAAAGAGGTCATGCTCTTCTTCCATCCAAAACCAAGATTTGAAGTAATATCCTCTACCCAAAAGGTTGTAACTCTGCATCTGGGCAGAGCTTGGGGAGACCTGGACCATGCGTGATTGGGAGTGTCCTGAGGAGGTGGAAGGGGCAGCAGCTGTGCCATGCTGTGCCATGGCCCGGGAGGGAGACCAAGACACAGAAAGGGAAACCAAGGCCACCAGTGAAAAACATCATCTGTGAATTTTTTTGCCTGCATGTTCAGTCCCATGCCCCACTGTCATTTTGTTTTTCACCTCTGGGCTGACTCCCCGTGTGCCTTTTGTGGCTCTCAGTTGCTCTAAGTGCTAGGATCTTTCAGCCCATTGGGTGTCCAATTCAATAGTCTTTTGAGGACATCTACTATGAAATCCCCTAGTGTTGCTGATACAGTCCCAGGCGGTTACTCTGCCCCACTTCACTACTGTAACCCACTCACCCGTTCACCCAGACTTTCACTTCTCCACTAGTATCATGACCTACATGCAAAAGACTTATTTTCTGGTCCTGTTTCCATAGCAATGCAGCATGGGGAATGCAGACAAGCCAGTAATAATGAAGCAGATTCCCTTTCTCTGAAATCAAGACCTCTTTGAAAGTTGGGTTCAATTTAAGGGAAAGTAAGGATCCGCGGAGAATTGGATTTCCAACCCAAAACCCAGATCTCCGCGCCCCCTAGTGCCAGAGGCAGGCGAGGGAGAGCATGCCCGGGCACAGGGGATGCGAGGCTTGTCGGAGAATTACCGCGGAGGGAGGGAAACAAGTGGTATGAGATAAGGACACAAGCTGCAGAAAAAGGCAGGTGGGGTTCAGCTGACCCTGGTTCTGTCACCCAGAGGCTAATGCTGCAGGTCCTGTAGGGTGGGTTAAAATACGGAGGAGTAGGTAGGAAGAAATTAAAGCTGGGAAGCCCAATCTGTATCTAGCCATTTATTCACGAATTTTGGATCTCTCTGGCTTTGAGCTTCACACCTTGCAGCAACTTTCAGCTAATTCTTAGAGATTTGAAGGCACAGAAGGGGATTACTCACTTGTGAAAATGCTGCCCTGACCTTCTATGGGCTTTTTGGGTGGGTGGATGGGTGGACAACAGTAATCAGGCTAAGAAAAGCTGAAAGGGCTTGGATCCAGCTCATATGAATGACAGGGATAACTTTTTCACAAATGCTTGTAGCCTTAAATCTTAAAAAGCTTAAATTGTATGGTAGCATTTCAAGTCCTGTTAAATCTGAGCCTGGATTCCTGTCTCTAAGAACCAGGCTGCACAAAGGACCAAGCACTGAGAACTGCTGTAACTAAATGAGACAATTAGCACACTCCCCACACACCACCCTACACATCTTTTCCAGTTTCTGTATTTTGGCAAAGACAGCTTTCAGTTTTGCCAGGGTCTCCATGGCCTTTCCAGGGTTGGAGCTGCCCAAAAGATGGAGAGTTATCTACTTGCTTGTCCTCGTCCCACCAGCTGAACACCAACCGCCTGTGCCTAGCAGATTGCATACCCTAGCTCTCCATACCAAACTGGGTGGGGATTGCTTAGTGACTTATCCCACAGCCTTCCTACATCTCCCCAATACAAGTAGGCAGAATTAGAAGATGAGGCCACCCCTGGAGTTGTATTAAAAGGCTGCACCCCTTCCCCATGGGCCCTGAGCTTGTTTCTGTGTAAAAATGCTTTAGGCTGTGTAGCTGCCTGTTGTTTTGGACTGTCTGTCCTACCTTTAAAGCTGTATCATTACCTATATCTAACACCATCTAGTCCCTGTAGACAGACAAACACATCAGCAGGTGTTCCAAAGAGACATAGAATCATATAAAATGATTTTAAGTCCCAAGAGGATGGGATAGGCTGAAGTGAGTTTCAGCTCATTTCCATCAAACACTTCCTAAAGAATGTTTGCCAATGAGACTAAGACACGTAATGGGATTTCAGTAGTCCATATGCTTCATGTATTCATTTTTAAGAATATGATAAGGATAAAATGAAACAGACCATCATTTAGGGCCAGCTGCTTTGCTGAGAGCCTTCTGCATGTTTTCTTTTTGATGAGATGATCCTCTGATTGCTGTCTTTCCAGTATCTCTTTTGACTCCATGGGCTAGATTCTGATCGTAATTACATTCTTTCAAATCAGGGGTGACTCTACTGACTTTAATTACTTCTGGTTTATTCTAGTGCAACTGAGCTCAGAATTTGACTTTCACAGAAACATAGTAAGTGTTGTAATTAGAATATGCCAGTGTTTTGACAACTGTTCATGGAACAGCTCTGCTTCATCAGCCTCTGCCGAAAGGGAAATGCAATGTGATAATGGGCATTGGGAATATTATGGGGCACCTCTGACAGGGATGACAATAAAGATCTCTACAAGAGGCCACAACACAAATAGGTGAGAAATTCTGTAAACCAGCATCTCCCAGGGTTTTCCTCAAGCTCTCAGAAAAGCTCTGAGTAAACTGTGGGCAGGTGTGGGGTTTTTTAGGATTTTGTTCTTTTTTTTTTTTTGAGGAAGAGGTGGAACAAGACAAAAAATATCTTCATAGATATTTCTTCTGAATCATTGTGAAAATTAGTGTTGGAAACCAAGGAGATAAAATAAACCTAGTCATTTAAAAGGATTCTCTTGCTTAGTAATTTCTCTGGGTCAGGATTCTCAGGTAGTCTGAATATGTGAAGCTCTCTTGATTTCGATGGAGATAGGATGATCTGCAAACTCTGAGGATCAGACCCTTCATTTTTGTAATCCAATCCAGCATGTGAGAAGTAAAAATTAGCAAAATCTGTCCATGAGAAACAATAAGTTTCTGCTACAGCCTGTAGCATTTTCATAGATTCCTGAGAAAATTTATCTTGGCTTTGCAATGAATTACTGATGTCTCTTTTATACTCATCTATCTCATATTTAGTCAGTTAGAAAGCAGGGTGGTCATATATTGAAAATGATTCACAAATTTGTTCATGAATAATGACAACAAGCTCATTCCACTATGATTTCCGAGGTCATTTAGTGCAAGCCGGTGACCAATGATTTATTCATGAAAATATTCATACATCTCAAAAGTTTCATGAACGCTAACATGAATAATTAACGTTAATTGTGTTATTTTTTATCATTACTCATTATTTTCCTATTCAAAAAGGCATCAGTCATCCAGTTAAAGAACATTTGAACATAATGATTGCAACATTGGATCAGGCAGGTGTTTTGTCTTGTCCAGTATAGTGTCTCTATCAATGTCCCTTACCACATGCTTCAGAGGCAGGTGCAGGGAATGCTGCCCTAGATAAATGCACCACCCTCAAGTAAAATGTTTTAATACCCACCAGCTTGTGTTTGCTCGCTGCCTGGAAACCATTTCCAAATTAAAAAAGATATCCGCTTGCCTCACCAAATGGAAACCTCCAGTGATTATAGACAAACTGCAGATATACTCACTGGCCAGATAAGCAGCTAATCCAGTTTTGCCTCCCAGTAAGTCCACTACCTTAGTGATAGCATGTAGCAGTGACTTCAGTAGGTTAATTACATATTTTCTTGGGAAAACCACACTCCAAGCAACCTTTGATCTATTTAAATTAGTTGTCTTTCAATGCTATTGCTACCTCTCTGTTATATGACGTAAAAAAGCCAACAGGAGCACCCAGTTCATTGTATAGGGGCCATTCGTTTACTCAGCCATGAACCCTCTTGTTCTTTTCTTCTCTCAGTTAGACAGTCCCAGGGTTCCCAGTCACTTTGCATGGCTCAAAACCTACTAATTCTTCTATCTCCTTTTTTGGTGATGGATTGACCAAAAGTCAAATAGTGAGGACTATTGGCTTACACAATAAAATTGTTTTCATTTTAACACCTTTTACTCCTTCTATGCACTAATGGAAATTTTATTTTGTTTGTTGGGTTTGAGGTTTTTTTTGACCACTGCTGTGACTGAGCAGAATTTGCAACTGGGTTGCCCACAGTGATGCCGATATCCTTCCTTGAGTGGTCACAGCTGGCTTAGAACCTAGGAAGGTTTCTAAATATTTCACTCTACCTGTGATTGTTCTGCATCAGCCAAGACTTATTTCCATTTCCATTTCCATTTGTGATCTGAATGCTAGGTTCACCATAATCTGAAAAACTTCAGTCCTTATTCCCTTTTTCTAACAGCAATAATTTCAGTAAAGAAGTTATACGTGGTATAGAATCTTGGACAACACAACTGTTAATCTTTTGCAGTGAAAAATGGTCATTCATGTGTAGTTCCTGCTTTCTATCTCTTAAACAGTTTCCAACTTGTAATAATAAGCTACTTATTCTATGATGACTTAAATTCTTCAAAGAAAATTTGTCAACAAATTTAAGAATATATATAAATACCTATATATATACACACCCCAACTTGTTTTTCTTGGTCTATTAGCTTGATGCTTCAAAGAATATATAGAAGAGACAATATTTCATTGAAAGAAACTGATTTTTTTTTTCTTTCCTGTATGTAATTCTACCTTTTGTTAGTTTCAATCAATTTACCTGGAAGTAACATAAGACTTTTCAGTATATAATACCTAAGATCAATCCAGTGCCTGTCCTCAAGATAGGTATGCTAGCTGTTACCCTCCAGTCCTTCTGTAGCTTATCAGACTTCAGTGACAGCTTGCGTATTTTTGCTATCAGTGCAGCCACTTCATTTTCAAATGCTTTCCAAACCCTTGCATATATAACTATGAGGTCCTTGTGACGTGCTGCTATTCAGTTTATCAGTTTGTTCCAGCGTTTCCCCTTTCAAAGTTTCACATTCTGACAGCTCATGTCCTTTCTTGTCTCGAAAAATATAGGTCTAGTGTGGACATCGGCACAGCATCGTTTGTGGGGAAGATTTACCCAAATGAATCATTCAGAACCTCTGCAAAGTCCTTTTGCTCATTAATTATTCCCATTACCCCCTGGATGTGCAGCAGATCCCATTGGTTCTCTCCTAAACTGGGTGAAATTAAGACCTTTCAGAAATGTCCTGCAGTTCCCCTCTCTGCCCCCTCCCAAGCTCTTGTCAGTTAACACATCCTTGGCCCTCTTCATTTACCACTGACATTTTGTTTGTGTTTTATTATAATTTCCCTCCCTTAGCCAGGGGCTTCACCAGAGCTGAAGTGTCATTTCCTGAAAGCTGGTTGCTTGGCTCAAACAACCTCTTGGACCTTAACATTTCACAATACCACTTTTTTTCCTGTCTTGCCTTTCAGTTTGCTTTCTGCATGACTTCACTGAATCAGAAACTGTCTGTTAATATACCTGTTGTTTTGAATCTATGGATTTTGTGTTCTTTTTCTTCCTTTCTTTGCTTCCTTTTTTTTCTTTCTTATTCTCTTTCTACCTCCAGTACTTTTTAAGCAGTCCACTAATTATTATCAGTTTTAACCTCACGTTCTTAACATAGTAATAAGTTCATTACTATTCAGTGGCTTGACTGTATCATTTGTTCAGCTACTTAAGACTAAGTTAAAAACACATACTGTTATGTTCTCCAGTTATTCTAGAAGTCACTTAGAAACTGTTTTTTTTTTAAATCTGTTTGTACCAGTTGACCTACCAATGTACAGGTGGGTGAAGTCACCCATGGTTGCCATTTTATTAGACTTAGTTGCCTCTTTAATCTCTGTCCATATAACCCATTGAATATCCCAGACATTTTCTGGATTAAGTGTGCTAATACTTTGTGCAAGCATCAAAATTTAATTAAAGAAGGATATTTTTATGCTTAGCACATTGGACCGAGACCAGGGAGATCACGGATAAGCTCCTGACCATGCCACCAACTTCCTGCCTGGCCTTTGACAAGTTCCTATGGCCTGACACAAACCCTGTTGAGGTCAGAGAAAACTCTTGTTACCTTTGGGTAGGCTTTGGCTCAGCTTCCTGAGGTGGGGAGAGTAACTCTTCCTGGTCTCATGACAGAGTCGTAAGGATTGACTTGCTGCAGTTTGTCAGATATTGAGGTTCAGCTGTGGTGCTGCCACTTGAAAACAGGAGCAGACAGACTCCATCCACAGGGTCTTCTTTTGCACTGGGGTGTTGGAAAGTTGAGCCTTTCAGAGATGATTATCAGGAAAGATTTTGTTCAGAACAGAAGATAAGCTAAAATATTCAGCATCCCTCCAACAAAAAGGTACTGAAGCTTCTGGCTGCTCCAGATCTTGGTGAGGAGTAAAAAAATGAAATGTCTAACATGGCCAGTTTTACATGGAAGAAAGTAGATCTCATAATCTGGTCTTATTTGAAAAAAAATGAAAGAAGAGAGAAATAAATTGAAGGCAACGTTTAGGGACTAGATCTAGGTCTGGGGTTTACTAAGTTCTGTGTGTTTTCAGCTTAGTCAGTGTTCAGTAGGGGTAAAATTGCCAAAGTAGGGTTTACAATGCCATGACCTCACTCAGATCATACACTGCATCAGAGTTGTTCGCAAAAATTATAAGGACTTGCTGGTTGTCCTGCTCCCCCCTGCCCCAACACTCATTTCTGATGTAAAACAGAGTTAGTGGACTCTGAGAGCAGGGCACATGGATGGAGCAATGTCCATGTGTGCACAGAGAGGGCACACTTTTCTCCTTCACCATTACCTAGGGTCTTTGAGGATTTGCATTATCATTACTATGGTAGATTAAGTGTAGTGCTTCACACTTCATTTAATACCAAGGGCAGATGATGTATTAAAAATGGTTTCCCTTGAGACTTACTTTCCTATGTGTCCAGCAGCATTCTGCCATGGTGGGAAATGCAGTTTACTCCATTTTATGCATAATATTGCACAACAGTAAATTAATATATGGGTGGAAAATGAAGGCAGATGAGGGCTGGTGGTGAGAACCTTGGGGAGGGCTTGGTATGGAACAAGCATATGGACAATTTGCTCCTCAATGAACATTAGAACTGTTGCTCAACATCGATGTTGGGGGAAGACTGGCTTTTAGGGGAACGGGACTAGCCAGGGAGATGTCTTCTCTGCTGTTGCTTTTCCATGCTTAGGCTAAGCTGCAAACTGATCTCCTGATCCATTACTGGCATCTTTCACCCACACTAATTTCACTTTTCTACCAGTGTATTCTCAGCTGATGAAAGCTGTCAGAACATGAGTGACATGAAAGAAGAGGCCATCACCAAACAAAGTGCTATATTTAACCTGGCAGTGTCATGCCTTCTCAGGTCTGACCTTGAGCCCTAGCAGTGAGGCTATAAATGGGGCATTCTGGTTGTAACGTTTCTTCCTTTAGCCAAACATGGAAGGCTCTTAAGTATAAGGAAAAGCAGGGAAGAAGGAAGGTAATACAAGTTACCCTTCTGCTTTTGACATTTGTGATAGCCAGCACACCTAGCTGCCACCAGAAGGAAAGAGTACATGAAGGGCTCACTGTTAAATTCTCATTAAAAATATCTGTTCGATGTCTGCAAGTCATTTTCAAAATCTTATCCACTGGGACTAAATGTAGGGATCTTTACTGAAAGGTTTTGACATCAGAAACCACTCCCTGTGAGGAATATCCCACTGTTATTATTCTTTTTGCAATGTGATTCAGTAAAGGGAAAAAAACCCCAACGTATACAATTGGAAAGAAACAAGGAAGCAAAAAGAAATAAGATTAAGAAAACCATTTGGTCTGTTTCATTTGCAGAAAGCTTGTAACTGTTTCGCTTCCTTTCATTAGCAAAGAGTGAGACTGTGTATCTCCTGCTTTGAAGCACAGGGGAATGCAAAATATCTGGCTTCAAAAACCCCAGATAACTCAAGTATTGCCATTCTTTTGAATGACAAATTTGACAATTAATATTCCACATTATTGTCTTTAATGCCTCTTGAAAATCAAAGTGGCATGTGGAAATGACACATAACTAAAAAGATGACGAGCGATTTTCTTGTTACTTCTTTCGGACAATAGTGACAAGGACTGAATTACTGGTTTCACCACAGATTGCTGATGTGATCACGGACAAACTCAGCAACCTCCTGTACCTCAGCTTCTAACATGGAAATTATACAAAATAGCATTTGCATTCTTACATGTTTTGTCTGCCCTTCCTCTTTAGATTTCAAAGGGTTTGGCAGAACTTCCATAACAATCAACATTGAAATTTTTTACAATGAGGGTGGTGAAGCACTGGAACGGGTTGCCCAGAGAGGTAGTGGAGGCCCCATCCCTAGAAACATTCAAGGTCAGGTTGGACGGGGCTCTGAGCAACCTGTTCTAGTTAAAGATGTCCCTGCTCACTGCAGGGGGGTTGGACTAGATGACCTCTAAGGGTCCCTTCCAACTCAAAGCATTCTATGATTCTATGATTCTATGAATCTGCACAGAGGAACTTTACATAAATTTGGGCATCCATAGAAAGAAATACATGATACAGTATCTTTCAAACATTTGGTTGCTTTTTATTCCATATGAAAATTAGCTTATAACACAGACCTGATCTTTTTCTTCTTTAGAGAGTAAGAGCCTTTCCTGGGGGTTGCTGGTACAGGCAGCTATACACGGGATACCTCTCAGCAGCCTCTATCTGGAACGGGTCCATGATAGATCTCCTTAAACCCTGAGAGCAGTTCTGCCCACACTAGTGCTGCAAAGGTACAGAGGAGCTGGGAAAGGTACACAGGAAGGTGACAAAGATGGTGCAAATTACCTGCCTTCCAGAGAGGAGATGTTCAATAAATTAGGAATCATCATCCCAGAAATGATCTGACTTCTGAGGAATACATGTAAGTCTAAGCAACCTTGAAGAGAGAGAGAAGGTGAACAGGGGGCTATTTCATTTTTTTCACAACATCAGACCCAGAGCTCTCAGGTGGATATTAACAGGCATAAATTTAAAAGATTATTGTGTGGTTGAGCTGTGGCACTTACTGCGCTATGATGTTTTGCTGATTCCAAAGATATAGATGAATAAAAAATGATCAAACTAGGCAGATTAATGCAAGAAAAACACTACCAAAAGCTTTGTGACTCAAATAAAGTCATAGGGTCAGGGAGCTCCCCAGACCACCAGTTGCTTCAACCTAAGAAATGTATGCTGGAGTGGTGTCACTGTATGCCCATTCCCTTTGCTTGCTCTTTGCTACCAGCCACTTTTGAGAGAGGGAGGTGGGCAAGCTGGCTTAGGGAGAGCTGCTCTTGCAGTCAGAGCCTCACTCGGAGCCATCAGGATAGCCGTCAGCTACCCTGTTTTACTTTTGCTGCTCACCAGAAATTTATTGTCTTTCTTGGCTAGGTGCTTATCAAAACAATCACAAGACACTTTGTAAAGTGGTTTAATTAACCCCTGACTCACCAGAAAGACCTCTTACAAATAAATTCAAAGATTCTTTGTTTTATTTGTTCATTGTAACAGTTGGAGAATTTTAATACACATGTGGTTTCCAGGCAGATCTTGATGCCAGCCACAGAGTGTGCCTTCCTGCCCCACTGTCTGTAACTGATATAACAGCCTGAGATAACCTCCTTGCAGACACGCTTCTCTTTCAGCTTAATGCCTTTGTGTTCCCTTTATAGGTGTTCCCTTTACAGGTAACAGTGAGTTGAGAAAGGGAAAATGTGGTCACACCTCTGCCTTTAGTCTCTCTTCTCATTCAGTCTTCTACTTCCAACAGGTAAACTGGAACAAATAGCCTATACACGCCAAAAATAAGGAAGGATGTGACAAGCATTAAGAGCCCTTTGCATCCCTGTAAATGAGACAGGAGAAAACCTCCCTCAGCAGTTTCATGTATACAATTTCTTACCTCATTAGAGCAGACCTGAGCCTCCCAAATGCCAAAAGAGAGATGATGCCTTCTTCTTGCTTTTCGCTCAAACTCCAAAATCACAGCCTTCTCAAAGCTCTGTATCATTTTGTGTGCTGTATCAGGATTTAGGCAATAGCTTTTTAAATAGTGAGTCCTAGGAAAAAAAAGAACTTTACAGAATAGAAAACTAAAGCTGAACTTATGATGAAGGAGATACTTCCTGAAGATGATCTCTGCTTTGCTGATGTCTTTTATGTCTGTAAGCGGTGGGACATGGGTTCATTGGAAAGCTCTCTAGGTCAGAGTTTTCCTGTTATGACCATGGTCCTGTGGAAATCACAACATCATTCTTTCACCTACGCAGGATTGCGCTGTACTGCAACTACATGCCAATTTAAAGGCATGAACTTAAAGGTGAGTTGAAAAGCTTTGAAATGAGCAGAAGCCAAGCTTTCTGTTTGTTAAGAAACCCACACAACAGCAGTGTTAAAATTACATTTCCAAGCTCATAATAGCTGAGGCCCCCACATTTTCTACTGAATAACTGTAAAAATGATTTCTGGGTACTTTGCTTGTTTAAAAATCAAGCCATTAGTGTGTGTTCGTGACTATGGCTTTAGAAATCCAAGTTTAGGTACAATATTTTTAACTCTAAGCCAAAATCTTTAACAAACAAAGCAAAATAAATCTCAAGGAAAACGTGGGCTTGGTTCCATTCTATCTGAAACCTAATTTCTTTCTTTGCTACCCACAAGGCTGTAAAAAGCTGCAGCTCTGCTTGGGCTATACTTCAAAGCTATTTCATATACATATAGATGACTGCAAAATACTGAAGGCAAAGGAAAGCCAGGCCCATACCACACAAATTAGCAATGCATTTTTTTCTGGAGGCAGTGTTTGTGGGTTTTAGTAACCAGTGAGCAACTTTGCAGGTAGATGATACAACATTACGGCAGGCCCCAGTGAGTTGGAGTTTTTCTCCTGACAAATATTTCAGTGGCATTCTCCAAGTTATTCTGGAAAGAGAACAAGGGAAAAAAGCTAAGTTTGGGGACACACATCCTTGCTTTGCTAGGGTTGGCTAGGGAAGACACTGTTCCCAGCTGTTTAACAGTTTAGCACTGCCTTTCATCTGGAAGTTATCAGTTCCCATGATCTATCACCAGATCTTATTTTTTTTACTTTTCCCAACCCATTTCAGTCATTTGGTGATTTCTTCAACATAATTGGTGATACATATTGTCCTGGTTTCAGCTGAGTTAGAGTTACTTTTCCTCCTAATAGCTGGCATAGTGCTGTGTTTTGGATTTAGCATGAGAAGAATGCTGATAACACACCAATGTTTTAGTTGTTGCTAAGTAATGCTTAGACTAGTCAAGGACTTTCTTTTTCAGCTTCCCATGCTCTGCCAGGTGCACAAGAAGTTGGGAGGGGGCACAGCCCAAGATAGTTGATCCAAATCAACCAAAGGGCTATTCCATACCATATGACATCATGCTCAGTATATAAACCGAGGGGAGTTAGCCGGGTGGCAGCGATCGCTGCTCGGGGACTGGCTGGGTGTCGGTCGGCGGGTGGTGAGCGGTTGCATCACTTGTTTTCTTTTCCCTGGGTTTTGTTTGTCTCTCTCGTTCTCCTTTTCATTACAATTATTATTATTATTATCATTATTATTATTATCACTATTATTATTATTTTATTTCAATTATTAAACTGTTCTTATCTCAACCCGTGGGTTTTCTTACTCTTGCCCTTCCGATTCTCTCCCCCATCCCACCGGGGAGGGGGAGGGTGAGCGAGCGGCTGCGTGGTGCTTAGTTGCCGAGTGGGGCTAAACCACGACACATATGTAAACTAAATAAACAACGTAAACCAATACATGATATATATGTTAGTGTAATAGAAATTTCATCCCACTATGGCTGCTTTGCACAAGCAATGTTGAAACAGGTTCACATGCATGAAGATTTATTAGTGGAGTCCATAGCTAATGGCCTACATTGTCTCTAACTGCGAAAAATTGGGGAAAAAATAAGCCAGGGAAAATTAAAATGAAGGCAGCAGAAAGAAGGGAAAGCTCTCCTTGTGGCGCTCGGCTGGGAAGAGAAGCAACCAGGGTTTCCAGACCTCTCCTGGACATCTCCTGCTGTGCAGCAGCTGGTTCCCCCCATAATACTCTTCCCACAGTAACTATATAGTTTCCAGCAGGACATGCTCAAACCCTTAGCTGGTTGTCACTGCTTACCATTAGTGTTGACTGGAGCATGCACCGATTGGGGCAGGGCTGCCTGGCCAGTTCCTTGTGTGCATATGAACATTATTTTGTCCCTGGCATAAACCAAAAACTATAACCAAAATGTAGGGAAAGTGGGGAAAAAAGGCTGATTCTCTTGCTGGTGGCAATCGTTGCCCGTAGGATCCCACCACAGCAAGACTATTGGGGTGTGCAGGTGCAAGGCTATAGGGATAGCAGCATTAGAATAACAACACAGGAACAGTGAGGGGAAAATACTGCCCCGGGGGCTCTGAAAACATTGCCCCAGCAGCCTGAATGGGGAGCCAGAGAGCTGTGAAGGGAAAGACAGGCTGTAAAGTTGCAGAGAGAAGGCCCTTAGCCATGCAAACCAGCCAACAGCAGTATTTTCCTAGTATGGGAAGATGCGACAAGGTGACATAATAGCACCCTATAAACCCAGTGTGCCGCTGTTCAGGGAGAGGCATTGCCTCTGGCTGCTTTGGACTAAGGGTACAGTTTCTGAAGATTCACTCTTGCTGGAGGCTGTTTGAATCACCTTTCCTTGTGTGAGCTGGGGCACAGGCTGGCTGGCCACTTCCTCTCTCAAAGGTGTCTTCCTGCTGGTGACTTGAATGAGACCCAAACCCTTCCTCTCCACATCTTCTTTTTTCCCCCCATAGTTTAAGTAACAGTTGAAACATCAAGTTTCCCCACTGCAGGTCAACAGACAAGACCAGTTGAGGATGTGTTGTTTCTGTGCTAAGGATGATAGCATAACAAATACCTACAGCACAACTGCAAAGGAGAAATGCATCCTCTGCATTTCATTTTCTCATGCACTTTAGATGTTATGTTCAGTTTGACTCAACTGGGAGGAGCAGAGACTCCTGATTGCAAGTCTTAGCAGGTGAAAAACTCTTAACTTAACTTTTATTCCAGCTTGGGTAGATGGAAAAAAGAAAAAGGTCTTCAGCCCTTTCCTTCAAAGCATGAGGAGGCTGTGGTTGAGCTTGTTTCTCAACCCTCTGGCAGTGTTGTTAATGCAACACAACAATGAAAACAAGGAGATAAACCAAGGAGTGCCCTCCTGTTTGTTTTTTTGTCGTTTTTTTTGGTTTGTTTGGGTTTTTTAAACTTTATTTATTTATTTTCGCAAGAAGAGCTCTGTACCAAGATTTCATTTGATGCACCTTATGCTTCATAAACCAAGGAAGAAGACTAAAATCCCAACAGCCAGAAAGGAAGAAATTTTTTGTAGCTGAGCACTTAGAGAAGATATGATAACTAAATAAAGAGGAATCATTTACTTATTTTGAAGGTCTATTAAGACCTCTTTGATAGGGATCACACCAATTTATTTATTTTCGTTGCACTGACAAGCACCCCATCTCTTCAGCCTGCTGTGCTCTGCCATGAAGCCAGTTCCTGCACTGCAGCATTAAGAAGTAATTATTATCCTTGACTGTGTAATGACTAGTTATTGCACAGGCCACGAAGAAGACTTCTGCAGTCGTCATGCCAACTCTCTCCTCTATCCTGATTTAACCCTCTCCACTCTGCTGCAATGATCAGCCACGGGTATGTGTGGGGACATTCAGGCTGTGCACATCCCATTCTGATTTCACTGCATCCTGGACACTGAAAGAGCACATGGTCTCACCTAGTGTGTACAGGCACAGGGATTTTAAGGAGTGTTATCTCTTGCTCAGCCTGAGCTTCCCTGCCATGATCTGAGAGGATTAATGTGTATCCTGAGTGCCAGACCTCTTGCTGCTCTACAGTGAACCCCTCTGGGTGCTTAAAGTGCAGCCTCAGAAGGAGCCTAATCCAGTCCACATCAGCTGGCAGCATGTTTCCTCTGATACCAGGGTTTGGCAAGCTGGGGCTTGATGGGTGTTTAGGAGAGATGCATGAAAGGAGGTGGAGAGGTGCTAAAACAAGGCAGCATCTTGCAGAGAACCCAGATGCACTTATTTGCTCCAGTAGGAGCCAAGGTGTCTTTCCAGTTAACTCTCAGTGCTGCTCCTGCTAGGATCTTAACCTGGCTGTTGGTCCTTTTTGGGGGGAGAATTGGTTAGCTAGAAAGTGAGAACATCAGTGTCTCTGCTTTAAAGTGTTGGGTATGTGCCAGTGGGGAGAAGGGAGAAGGGCTGCATGTTGTCTGCTCTCCCACTGTTCCTTGAACTTCAATGTGAATTGCACAGCGAAGAAAATGAGAGCTGGTCTTTGCTTAGATGAGCATTCTCCAAGAAAATTTACAAAATAATGACATAGCTGTTTGTGTACCTATAGGAAATTATGTACACCCTGTCCCAGCTTTGGGCTCAGTCCTGCAGTCCTGCATGCTGAAGGGTGCAGGACCAGACCCTTTGTAGCTGGCTCAGTGCATGAATAGCTGGGATTTGCTACAATACCTATATTTAATGCATTTTTTTCTTTTGCTGCTTGCTGAAATTACTACCTACAGCCCCTCAAGGGGAAAAAAAAAAAATCTGAAAAAAACCTCCACATTCTCCACAACAGAGCAGATCATGTCATGCAGTTGCTCTTACTGTTATTAATACATAGAAGATTATGCTATTTGCCACACAGTGAGGAAGGAAAGGCTTAATTGGAGAAATAATCTGACAATCAAATCATTCTTTACTTGATGTTTCTTCAAAGAATAGATTTTGCCAATGTTGCTCCACATTTACTTTTTAAAAAAAAAATCTATCAATTCTGTAGTTAAACATCTAACTGAAAGGAGCAATATTTTTCTAAAAACAAGTAAAAGGTTTATTATTTTATGGAAAGCAGCACTCTGGTAACCAGAGCTGATGGGAGACATGAGCAAAGGACAGGGACAGGAGAGAGGAAAGTTTCTCTCTCCAGTCTACATCCAGTAGACTGAAAACAGAGGACTCTCCCATTCAGTTTCTTTCTTACTACTCTCTTTTCCATACACCTCTCCCTTCCACCATGCACTTCTCATCACTCTTCAAAAAGAGATAACCAAGACAGTCATCAAATGACATAATCTGCTGTTTAAGTCTTTGAGTCAATGGGTTACATGATCACCTAAAAAGCCCCAGTCACACGTAGAGTTACTGCTTTCCTTGGTATCACACATTCACTGTAGGAGAGCACCACTGTTGTGAACAGTTTGCAATCTGTCTCTTCTGTGGCAGTTGTCTGGTTGTTATCTCTGACCTCTCAGTCTAAAGAAGAGAGGACAGGACACACAAAATTGTCAAGCTATAGGTAAAGACTAGATGTGGGACAAAACCATACAATTCTCTTATATTCCAGCCTGCCACCCTCCCACTCAGCCTTGCTCATGTGGTCATTATAAGCTTGTGCTATCCTCTGGGGTAATGGTGAAGAAATTTGTTTGCAAGCAAGTCATCTGCTCAGGCTGGTGTGCTGGAGCGTAATGCCAACACAAATGGTTATTATGGGGACATAATTAGTAGGCTGCTATACAGGAAAATGGCTGTAAATGATTGATTGCCATTAACCTGAAAGACATGAAAAAATTTTTGGCTTTCCGATAGCCTCAAGGACAGTTGTGTGAAGATGAAAGCCCAGAATGTCTGAGAACAGACATTCTCTCAGTCCTGAGTGACTGGTCATTGGTCTCATCAGACAGCTGATGCTCTCTTTTGCTTTCAGATCACTGAAAATAAAATGACCTATGCTGAACAATCTGTTAATTGTCATTAATTTGTCCACTGGATATTTTCCCCCTATATTTTGAATTGTCCATCTGCAAGTGTGCTGGCTAAGCTTAGCAGTCTGATTAATAGTTTCAATGATCATGTCAAGGCCAAGAGATTCTTCTAAGTTTTTCATGTTCAGCATTGAGAATTTGGTATTTTTTGCATGTGACTGTTCACTTAACTCATATGACATAGCTTCCCACCTCTAATTTAATGACCTGATATTTGTAAGCAGAAGCTGAAGGTGCTTATAGATGGTGGGACAGGCAGATAAGCTGGCAAACAACTGTTCCCTTTTGCTCTAAGAAGGGCTCAAGAGCAGCACAGCGGAGGGGACAGATACCAAACCAGAAAGATCTTGGAGAAAAGACAAAACCAGAAGGGTGGGCTGTTCAGCAGGGGTTGTATTTATTGTCCCTTTCCCCACACCAGATAATTATTGCAAATCTCTGGTGGCTGACTCCTTACTCAATGATGGCTTGCTGCAGGATCTTTTGGCTCAATATCTCTGAACATAATGCTGATATGTTACTGTTTAAGGCTAGAGGGGGCATTATTTTGCATCATACCCTTGTTTTTTTAAAGGGAAAGGTAAATGTCTTTAAAGAGGCATTAAGGCCAAGTGCAGGTCCACGCTGTGGGTGTCTTCAGGGCAATGATGGGCACTAGAAACTACCTTTGGGGACATTTTCATGGCTTACCCCAGGACTGCCGCCACATAGGATTGAAACCGTGCTGCATCTCCTCCACCCTGTCAGCAGCACAGGGTTCAGTCCGCTCCAACAGTACAAACCTGGTTGCCTGTGTGTGTCCCAAGGGAAAGTGTGTGATCCCAAGACAGGTCTGGCTTCCCTGGGAAGTTAATTTCTGTCTTGTGGTTTCCTTCACTTCAGCATCTAGCTGCTCTGTCATCCCCTTCCTTGAATGCTTTGGACCTGCAATGCAAGCTAAGGGATTCCAGTCTTACGACATTTCTACTGTTTTAACACTGCCTTTTATACCACCTGCTGTCTCTTCTTCTCACTGTAGGCCAGATGCTGCTGCTCTTTTACTTGCTTTGAGTAGTACATCACTGTTGAAGAAACATCCCAGAAATGTTTGCCATGTCAACTGCTACATACTGTGAGTGAAAGTCCCCAGGTTTGGCACAAAACAAGGACAGAATGAAATGGTATCCAGTCTGATCTTTCATGATCTCTCTCACACACATTTCTTACCATCTCTTCTCCCACACGTACAACCTGTTCACACATGCTGAAAATACAGAGCAGCACATTTGAAAATGTTTTCAAAGGATATTCTACTCAGTGTCTTCTATGCTGTTAGGTGGCAGACTATGGGCAGTTACTGAACCAAGCAATGTAACGCATTTTTAAGAAATATTGGTCAATTACATGGAAATAAACATCACCTCCAGGTATACTAATTGTTATGCCTTCTATGATTAAAATTGCTACTGGTATCAGTTCTTATGTGCCTGGTTTTACATCGATT
>VYZW01022626.1:3492-16436 GCA_013401315.1 Balaeniceps rex
AACTCACTGAAAAGCAAACCAAGGGAGGTACTTGTATCTTTCCACTGATGAGTCTTCAGCTTATAGAGAATAATCATGGGTGAAAAAAGGTAGGAATGGTCTAAGAAAGGGCAGAATGGAAATCTGTGGAAATGTCCATTGGCTTGTTTCCAAATGAAGTCCTAGGTGAAAGTTAAGCTTCCCCTGAAGGATGGGGGGAGTCAACTTTGCTGGCAGAGAAGTATCTTGCTTAGGACAGGTTTTGAGTTACCTGTATTCCACTTCAATCTTTAGCCTAAATATAGGTCTGGTGACATTTCAGATGCCCTGCCTTGTCCCATCTGACCTCCAGCTACAGGGCACAAGTTTCCTGTAGCTTATGTGTCACATCTAGCAGTGTGTATTGGGTCTGGCTGAGATGGAGTTAAACTTCCCCATAGCAGCCCTCATAGTGCTGTGCTTTGCATTGGTAGCTAGAAGGGTGTTGATAACACACCAGTGTTTTGGCTACTGCTGAGCAGTGCTCACACATTTCTCCCCCTCACCAGTAGGCTGGGGGTGGGCAAGATCTTGGGAGGGGACATAGCCAGGACAGCTGACCCAAACTGACCAAAGGGATATTCCAGATCATATGACATCGGCTCAGCAATAAAAGCTAAGAGAAAGGAGGAGGAAGGGGGGACATTCGTTATTTACAATTTTTGTTTTCTGGAGCAACCACTATGTGTACCGAAGCCCTGCTTCCCAGGAAGTGGCTGGACATCACCTGCTGATGGGAAGTAGAGAATAAAATCTTTGTTTTCCTTTTGCTTCTGCACTTGGCCTTTGCTTTTGCTTTTTATTAATCTGCTTTTATCTTGACCTACAAGGTTTTTTTTTTTTCCACCTCATTTTTTCCACACCTGTCCTGCTGAGGATGGGAGTGATAGAGCAGCTTGGTGGCACCTGGCATCCAGCCAAGGTCAACCCACCACACAGTGTGACCACATCTATCTATTTCAGGTACACAAGGGCTCAAAAGGCATCAGACACCTACTTTTAAGTAACACAAATCTGCTTGGGAGTTATTATATAATAGTCCCTTATAAAAAGGTTAAAGAATCCATCAGACTGAAGAAGACACCTGGGTATTCAAAACCTTTTGGATAGGTAAGTTGTTTGTGTCCATCCTCCATGTCTGCAGCATACTTTGGAGGAGATACCCCTGCCATAAGATTGAGTGACTGAATGATCTCTGGAGCTCCTCATACAGTGGTCTGGAAAGGTGTCTGCTGACAGATTCAGTTCTAGGTGGGTTGAATTATCCAGGTCTCAAAGACTGATCAAAAAAAGAGAAAGAGAAAAATGTGTATTTTTAATCATAGTCTTGTCTGGTGGCTTTGTTTCAGTTGTATTATTTAAAATTAGAAGGGTCAAAATTTAAACCACATCGTCCCACTTAGTTGAGAGCAAGAAAAATGTATTCCTTCTGTTTTCCTTCTTTCTCCTACATTGCTCCTCCTTTTCTTAGTAAGATCCTTTTTGCAAGGGAATGTCACCTTTGCCAGGGTGTCATCACTTTTAAAGGTGCAGGAGACTGTCTTTGACTGTAGGAATGACCCAGAATTCAGGGTCTTACTGCTTGTTCCAGTTAACAGGGAAAACCAGGCATGTGTCAGGTTTCTCTTTGTTATATGGTCTTCTTATACCAAGGGGGTACGAGGTCATCGTTCCTTGGTGGGATCAGTAAGAGATGCTGAGGATGCTCACAACACTTCACTTTAGGTACCTGTCTTTGCAGCCTCTGCCCAGCTGCCCAGCTGCAGGCACACCCGGATGGAGCCTAGACACATCTGTACAGGCAATGGTTAGGTTTCCATTGGAGGAGTCAGATTTCCTAAAATATATGACTAAAATCAATGGCTTGAATAGTGCCTGCCTCACACAGTATCTCCTCTGACAATTTCTCTTCTTTCTGCACCAGCCCTTGCTCCCTCTTCTTCTGTAAGTTTCATTTCATAGTCTTCTCTGGATTGGATCTGGTGCTTTTTTGCTACATTTTCTGTCAGCCTTTCTCACAGAACATATTTCTCAGTGAAAATCTCCTGGCCCACATATGCTTTCCATATGCCCATGATTGGAGTGGGCTCATGCACTCAATGCGGGTGGAGGTTGCAATTGTTTCTCTTTTCAGGGAGGCTTGGTCCAAATCAGCATACACTGCTTCTCTTGAGCACATGTCAGTGTTTTCCCCAACAAACATGGGTGGGCAACAGTCACTTTTAAGTGATGTTGAAACAGCATGAACTAGATTCTCCTTTTATCAGACATGGTTTTAGCCATCCCTCTGCACCCTCAATAACTGTGTTGAACTTAGTGGCAGTGTTTTCTGTGACCAAGATCAGGTAACAGTTAGTGTATTTTATATTCATGCATCTGTGTGTATCATATCATTCTTTCCTCACCCCGATACACGCATTTCTCAGGCAAACATTTAAACCCCTTGGCTACAGCCTAGCATTAAACTAAACCTTTAAAACGGCCTGTGCAAAATTTAGAAAAAATAGATTTGCTGTTTAGCTAGAAAAGCAATATTTTTTTAACTCCCTTTATCACTAAACTTGTTAATTTCGTGATCACCCAAGAAATTTTTGCTGGTGGTGAAAATTCAGTCTAGAATTATTTGGTCAATAACTGCTTCACTGGCAGGCTCCAGTAGATTACCAAGGCTATGAGAATTGCTCTACAGTAGTGTTATCCATCAGTCTGTACATACCCGTTTACTGTTAAAAGTGAAATGATGTTAGCAGAAATGACAGCTTTTTGGATAGGAGCATGAAGGAAGGCCGTGGGGATGCACCCACAGAAAGACATTTGGCCACCTTCCAGTGAAAAGAGAGTCAAAGAAAAGAGAAGCCACCTCATCATGTGGAACAGAGTCATGCAGAAAGGCAGAGAAAAGATGTATATGAGAAGACTCTCAATGTGTGTAAAAACGAAGGCATTAATTAGTGGATGGAGACTGCCAGTCCAGAAATATGCATTTTATGTACAGGTTAGAGAGTGAATCTAAGAGCTACTTGAATTCTGTGTGTGTGTGTGAAGAATAAACAGGTCCCCAGAGCAGTGTGGTGACATTACTGCAATGCCTATCCTCAAACCCAAATTCAGAAGCTCTGCAATGCTTAGGTGCAGTGATGGTTATGCAACTTTTCATTCCAGGACTGGTTCATTTGATGGGCTAGACATGCCCGTGGCTTCCAAAAAAAGCTGGATTAATCTTGCTTTGGTTTAGATGTCCACAGTGTAGAAACACATGCGTATGAGCCAGTCACCCATGGCTTTCTTCACAGTTGATAGAGAGAAATAGTAATTTTCAGAACATTATCCCTGTGATGTATTTTAGAGGTCTACCTCACTGTGAGGTGAATTATGCCCCAGAAGAGCATGTTTCTCTCCACTGATGGTAAAGGAAATCTAGATGGTTAGCTCAGAGGTAAACAACTACAAGGAACTTACTGGAGTGCTGCCTGACTGAATATGCAGAAAAAATGAATCCAATGGCTGCAAGCTGTGTGTATTCTCTGCACAGCCAGATTCTTCTGGCAATGGAGCCCTTTCCATTTTGTTGTGATTAATGCCACATTTTCTGCAAGAAAATTTCGTCCGGGCCATTTGCTGACCTTTGCAGCCCATCTTTGCACCTCGGTATGCATTTTTAACTGGCTTCCTTTTGGTCTTACTGAACTTTTCATTTGAAAAGCAGAGTTTTGTCTTGACCTGCAAATATCAACTTTTTTTTGCAAAGTCAAACCCATTGCTGCAATGACTTTGCTCTGACCTTGTATCAGTTACACTACAAATAATCTGCTAACTAATCCATTTCCTAAACTATTCATTTTCAGCAGTCTTGCTTTAGCAGCTTCCAGTGGTCCTCACGCTTCTTCCAAAGCATAATGTCAGCTTCCAGAGCCTTTGGAGCTGCCACATCCAATACTGGGGAAGATTTCAACCTGTCTAACTTCCCTGCAGTCACGCTTGCTTCCAGGCTCAATTAGAAAAACTGCAACCATTTCTTCTAGCTCTGTGCCTCAAAGGAAGGACTTGAATTTCTTGGATCTCACTGGCAGACTTATAGAAGTTCACTGTTTCTATTATGTCTGATACCTGTAGTTACTTTATTTTTGAGCCCCACAGGATCCTGTTGAAAGTGGGTAGAAATCACCATATGCCATTAAACATTAGACACCGGACTGAAAGGATCATGATGGTGATTCAGTCCAGGCCTTGGAATCAGAGGTAAGGAAGGTCCATGAAGCACCCAGTTTGCCCCATTCCTGACAGCCTGCATCCGTGACAACTTCCCAACAATCTCTCATTTATCAAAGCCTTCTAGGAAAAAAGTCTGACAGCCATCAGAACTAGCATGCCATAGAAAGTGAGCTAGAAAGGAGAAGAGCAAGGAAATGAGCAGAAGAGATCAAGAGCATCAATAAAGTTCTGTATACAGAGTTGAGAAAGGGAGAGGCTGAGGCTATCTGGACCACAAGATGGGGAACCAGGAGATGTGGAAAGTGCTGATGTTATCTGCTTCATGAAAAATCAGTAGATGTGTGAAGCACCCAAGGTGTGAAATCACTTACTCAACAATGAAAAGAAACCACGGTACTGAAAATTGCTCATAATATAAAGGGAGGATTAATCTCACTGAACTGTAACTAAAAAGTCAGATATTGGGCTAGGCTACCTCCCCTGTAGTCAGTGGAGAACTGGTCAGTATCATTAGCAGAGTTTAGGGTGTCGTATGTCCTTTTCTAGGAGACATTCATACTTGGCCAAGTGTATTTCATCTGGCATCACTCTTGTAAGACTGCATAGTCCTGTCATGCCTCAGGTGTTTATCATTAGAAAGCAAGCCAAGTACTGTCCTCACTGTATAACCAATTTATAAATGTTTGTTTCCTGCATCGTAAATGGCACCTTCATGTGTTCGTTGCCAAACACGCTGACCTTAACTTTATTCAATTAGTAATGAAGAAGCATGAAACATTAAAGACTAAGAACTTTGGTGACTTTATGCACCAATGTTTGGCACTTCATCAGCAAGAAAAAACACTGGTTTCCTATGGACATAGTTACACACTGGTGGGGGCAGAACCAAAGTCAACAAACATTTTAATTATCCTAGGTACCATATCCGCAGGCATCACATTACAGACCATGTACTTCAGAGAAAGCCGCAGCTTAGCTGCAAGGAGACCAGAGCCTTTGCATCACGGAAGGTCAAAAGTCAAAGGAAATGCCAATAGAAGCAGTAGTCACAGTAAAGGAGCTTAATAAACCCCTCACCTTCTTGTTTACCTTTGATTTCTCATTTATTGTATAATAGAGGCAAACCTAAATGCGTAAGGACACAAGAAGCAGCTGGACTATGTTTTCTTAAGAAGGGGACTCAGCTGACAATGTAGACAGGAACTCGGTTATTCAAACCACACTGTTTTTCTGCTCATCAGTGCCCTGAGGCCACTCGTGTAGTAGCTCGAATTAAGTCCTCACATTTACACTGATGGATAGGATGTCTTTGACAGCTCCATGACAGAAGGAAAAAATTGCCACTGATGTTAACTATGTAAATAAAGTCAATGGATGAGATTGATGCAATTACATGTCTAGTGTGTATATATAGTGGGTTTAATTGGATGTGGGTCCCAGATAATGCTGGATATTGCTGGACAACTGCATACCCACCAGGCTGTCTTCCCACTTTCCTGTAGCGGGCTGGGCCTGACTCTTGATCACAGCTATGCTGGTATAGTCTTTCTCTCTTAATGGATTTAACTCAGATCTTAGATAAATGCAGTTACAACAAGGCCCAGATGTGGAAAGGCAGGGCTTTGAGTAGATGTGGTTAGGGCACAATTATCTCATTGTGGCATGAGGGCTTGTGGTATGAGGTGGCTTGAGCATTGGGCCTTTGCGGGCTTTGTACCAAGGTCCAACTGCCCCCAAGCAGCCTTGACCCTCACCCCGACCTCTGTCCTGAACCTCGTCTGTGTGTTATCTGCTGTAATTGGTGGTCTTCATCCTCTGCCACTGCTAACAATGTGAACATGCTGAAACTACCACAGTCTATTTCTGTTCTGCTTAACATGCTACAACTGGACCATCACAGGGACTGCCAGGAGTGTCTTAATTGCCAGCACTTTCAAGTGGCCCTGTCACCGTGGTGCAGACGTGTGGTACAGATCTAAAACAACGAGCAACCCCAAGTGCATTTTCTTCTGGTTAGAAAAGGTTACTTCTTCGCTGTCTCTCTGGTGAGTCGTGCTTTCTTCGTTCCTTCCTGAGTGACCCCCAGGGGTGCTGCTGGGATGGAGCACGTATGACACATCCTTACAGAAACCCAGAGCTCAGCTGCTGGGTGAAGGGTGGTACAGGGTCTCAGTTAAGTGTGAAGCTGTGCCATTGATTTCTTACGTGGCATTGGACAGGCCCCTTAGACATCCAGAAAATGCTAGAAAGCTGGGTGTCTGTCTGTCTGTCTGTGGCTCAGACCCCTTGTGCACAGCCTAGCCTTCGCTCCTACTTGTGCCTCCACGTTTAAGGGAGTGTTGAGAGAGCTGACCTCCTGCCGTGCTGGTCTGAGTGAAGAGCAGAGAAGTGACGGCCACAGTTAACATAACTGCTCCAAGGAATTGATCTGAATATGATGTCTTAGGGACTGTGAGGTGCTCAGATGCTGCACGGACTAATTTTAAATATTCAGAATTTACCAAAAGCATCACAACATTTATCTGGGCTAAACGGTTAATTTTGATACTAAAATTGCCCATTTAGTTATGTGACCATTTCAAATAGCCTGTTATATAGTAAATCACACTCCTGCTCCCAAGTCAGTAACAGTTACTTACATTTTGTGCTCTTTTAATGTATCTCACTGGCACAAGCAGACTCATTCCAGTAATTAGATTTATCCTTGTGCACAATCTTTCATTATTAGCCAAAAGAAAGTTGATATTCAGGCTCACTGCAGAATTAGATCCTTAGTCTTACAACAGGAGATGGTGGTTTTTTATCAATATCCCATAGAAATTAAAGCCGTAGATTACGTATTATCTGTTAAATGCAGTCATCCAACAATTAGTCTGGGTTTCAGAACTTGGGAGGTAGGTGCTTACAGGTCATGCCTCCTGTGGAAGAACTTGAATGGGCAAAATGACTCTTCTTCCACATTCACAAAACATTTTAAAAATTGCTAAAGCTGCTGCCAGGTCACCTGTAACAAGTTCCAATTCCCAGAAGCATGTGGGAGAATTTTCAAAGTCAAAAATCAATGGCTATGAAATTACACGTTAGTCTAGGGGAGTGTACTTTGCCTGTTTTCACAGCTAACATTCATCTTCCTATAGTAATAGTGGCGCAGACAATTTGCCACAGTAAAGTTGATCTATAAGTGTTTTAATTAAAGTTCTGACAGCAAATTGAAATCTTATTTTACTTACAGAGCAGACGGAATTTATCTCCCTCTTACCTGAGAACTTGGGTTTAGAGGAGCAGATCAGGACTGGCACAAGTCGGAGGAACATTAGGAAAACACACGCGCTCATCAAGCTCTAAGTTAATGCTGTTATGTCTTCTCTCCCACAACGCAGACAAGGGCCTATAAGAACTGGGTTGTTGTGGCTTGGACACATCTTGGACATCAAGACTCTTCAGCACCTTAGCAGAGGTCTCTGGGCACTTCAGAGTGCTGGTTTGTAGGATGTAGTAGGGATTTTTTAGCTGGCCAGCAGGTAGGCAAGAGATGAGGTACACTGCCCTTTCTGAGGAGGGCTTGGAGGCTGAATGGAGAAAGGAGATGACAGGGAACAAAATGTCACATCTGCTCTGAGGAGTCTCTGATATCTTCCCTCATGCCAGAATAAGGTGACAGCAGAAAGGAAAGAGAGGATTGTCACAGGGTTTTGACAGGCATCAAGCAAGTTATGTAGGCAATGCTGGTGCTCAGAGGAACTGCTCTGCTTCCCCTGCCAACATGAACTTTGCCTTTGCTGATGAGAAATCCTTTACTCTGTGAGTTTAGAAATCCCACCTTTTACTGTTTTATGCACAAGAGGTGTCTGTACCTTTCCACTGACTGCAGAGGAGGTCTGGCATGGAAAGACACTGAAGAGTGTCTCAGAGGTCCTGAGAAAAAGCTAATATAAATCAAAACGTGTAACCAAAGCTTTGCAGCCATAAAGAGAAAAAATGTTAGCCTCTAGGAGTCCAGCAAGAGAATTAAGTGATCTAGAACATGACGTATAATGGTCTCATACTTCCTCAACTAAACTTGCACTGGGATCAGCTGAGATGAGAACTCAATTTTCTGTATTCCCAGTTTTCCCTGTGCAAAAGTGAGTACAAAGCATCAAAAAGCGGAAATCTCCACTGGAAAGGATGCTAATATTTTGATATTTTGACCTGAGAATTGGCAAACCATAAGGCCATACATCTTTGCCTTCACAAATACCCTCTGCAGTTTATATATATTTTTTATTTAATTTTTTTTCAGCCAGGGCAGAAAAACCCTAGAAAACCACCAAAACACATGCTTAATTTTCGCAAAGTGTGAGACCATGGAAAAGATCCATGCCTCTTTCTTGTGGGTTAACCACTAAGACTGGCAGCTCCTTTTGGGACTCACATAGCAGCTTGGTTTTGTAATTATTTATAGAACATTAATTTTTAGTCAGGAAAGAACTAATTGTTTGCTATTAGCATAGCACTCAATTTGAAATAATTAAGGAGAACTCTGTTTTGCACTAATCTTAATCTAAGTCTGAAATGTATCCCCAAAGTCCATTAAAAACAAAGCAAAACCCACTGTTAATTAGCGATTTACTCCGTTACAATAGCTGGGAGTTTTAACAAGTTCAACCAAGGACTATACAACATTATAAAATAAATCTCCTGGTTTGTCACATTGAGAGTTACTAATAAAGAGGGTAATTCAGCATTATAAAAGTGCTTACTTTGTCTGGGGAGGCCACACAGTATGTCAGTATTATATAATTCACATGATGGCAGATCAGAAGAGAGATATAAATTGTTTGGTTGGGGAAATTAACTGATGATTGATTCTCTCTGTTTTAATTTAGCATCAGAATGCTAGAAAACTCCTAAAACCAGATGGGCTATTGATCCGACAAGAGGATAATCAGTGGATCAAAACAGGGGGAGGACGAGAAATGGGAACTCTTGAGGCTCTTCAGTGATTGCTGCCTTAGAGAGGTGTTATTCACAGTGAGTGGAGGGGGGGAGAGGGAGCTGGGGGAGGAGAGGCTGCTTTAGGACAAACCCTTACCCGTGTAAGTGAAGCTGAAAAAATACACCTAGCAGGGGAGGAAATGTAAAATTGAAGAGGAAAGATCTTAAATTATAAGAGGATGGGGGAAAGAAAGACCTCACAATCACTCAGTGAGGACACATAATCCATCAATGTCCATCCTGTCTGCAGGGCATTAATTGTCATGTTCACGAAAGGAACTTGAGAGTCCTGAGGGGATAGGCTCCCAAGAAACTGTGTGTCTTCTGCTATGTGAGATCCAAGCCCTGGCATGAGCTTCCATGACAATTTATTTCTCTGTGAAGTTTCTGAAGGAATGGAAATAATTAATGAGCTGGTCATGTCTCTTTGGCTCTGGGAGCAGAGCATTTCTGTGTCCATGTTAACCACACATAAATGATGCTGTCTGATGGGAGCCTGCATTATGGCCAGAGTCAGGACGTTCTGACTCCTGGCATGGCAGACAGTTATGTGCAGTGTCCTAAAAGCAGCATGGGAGCATCACTGTTTGAGGAGGAGAATAGGGAGGAGAGGGATAAAATTCTCATGTTCAGCCAGCGGTACTTAACACAGATCCTGGAGGGAATCCAGGCGGACTTAAAGCAATATTTATGTTTCCCTCATCTTGGTTGCCTTCCTGAAACAGCTTATCTCTGGCAAAATTTGGATGACCCAGATGGGTCTCTGTCTTGTGCACACCCTTGTAATGCCATAGTCCTAATACAGCATTTGAGAAATAGTTGGGTAAGGCTCCAACCCTTTTCCAGATGGAGCACCCTACTATGGGGTGTCTGCGCACGCAGAGGAGGGTTATGGGAGCGTGGTCTGTTGAATCATGCACCAGAATGAAACTGGTCTATGAACCATAGACTTCCTCAATGACTCTAAGCAAACCACTGTCTCTTTCTGCCTACTTATGTAAAAACAGGATGATAATTGCCTTCCCCTTAACCCTCATGTGCCCTCATAAGTCTGTCTAGGAAGATATGCTCTCTCATTGCGTAGAACACCTCACACAAGAAAGTTTGTTGTCATTTAGTTGTCTCTCAAGTGGGGAGTTAGCGCCATATCACACATCACTGGGTACGCTGCAGATCATGGTCTGCTGAAGGTCCTGTGTCATACCTGACAGACCCCTGTGGACATCCTGCATGCCTTAGGGCACCTCACCATGCAGCGACTCATGCTCTGTTTGCCGTGGCTGAGGCACAAATCTGACAAAGCAGTATCATCAGGAACTAACTGACATATTAACACTTTTTTACAATGTTGAACTTATTCCAAAGTATTTGCTGACTCGATGCTTTTCCACAACTTCCACTAGGTTCCAGTGACTCCCAAAATTTTGCTCATCGTGGGCTTTCTTTTAATAGCAATGGATTCATATGGCTATTAACCCATGCCCCGGCATTGGTGTAAGCTACTTCTCACCAGAATACTCCTGGAATAGATGCAATGGCTTACACTTAGCACATTGATATTAGGAAGGTTAAAGAATATTTTCAGTCCTTCTGGGTTCAGGAGTATCCCAAACCCTATGAGACAGTAAATGTGCCACTGACATCAGCTCTTCCTCTCTTCCCATCAGACACCCAGAGGAGGAGTCATCATCATACACATGACTAAGGTCTCTGTGGACCACCAGCAAGTGCTCTCCTGGCCACAAAATTCTGTGTTTGAGCTGGGCAGCCATAAACCAAGTACAATTTGTCCTGATTTTGATATTCTGAACCAGTTGCTCTGATATTGCTGGTTCAGAAATGGCTATGTAAAGAACAAGTGGGCAGGGCTGGAGATACTCCCTGTAATTCTGAGGTTTGCCCCTATCTGGGGCCATCCAGTTTGTGGTATCAGTCATAAGAGGAAGCGATTTCATATCACAGGGACACTGGAAAAAGCAAGCAAAATCCGCTGCCTTCCATGGACTCAAGCTAAACGTTTCTGCCTGAGAGACACCAAATAGCTCTCTCCTACTTTGCTCTTTAAGTAGCAAGAATGCAGTTGGTTGTGTTGAAACCAAAATACTGCGCTTGCTGAAGTCTTGTGGACTTGAGTCTACAAGTGAGCCATAGACAGAGGGGATGCTTAGGGATTCACAGAAGAGTGGGAAAGATTTTTTGAGTCACCATTTTTTTTGTAAAAATCTCATAATGTTGCGGTGGTTTTAGAAGTTTCAGATGTTTTCTGACAAACTGAAATTGTATTTATACTTACATTAAAAATGCCAGTTTCAGAGTTTGCAGGGAAAATTTAAGTATTAACAGAAGTTGGAGCACCTGAAAGCAGAAAGATCCCTACCCTAAACCCCCAACACTTAAAAAGAAATCTTTAGGTTTTAACAGGATTTAGAATTGTAATAGCTTTGAAGTAGGTTGATAATGCCATGAGGTAGTAGACAGAAAGTAAACCTCTTCCTTTTGCTGGTCACTGCTAGCTAACTCAGCAGCTTGCCAATCAGTGTTCGTTTCTTACACGACAGACTCTTCCCTTTCAAAGTGTTGACAACCTGGATGCTTACCTTCGCTGTGAAACCACCACTAGCTGGCAGGGAGATGCTCTTCAGAGAAGGGCACTGAAATGTCTATGGTCCAAAGTGATTAATGGGGGAGGTGGATGTTACTACCTTCATTTTAAAGGTAGTGAAGCCAAAGGACACTGAAAAAGTAAACAATGTCAGAGACAGGGTTCAAAACCACATTGCACGCGTTCTCCTGCTCACTGACAGTTGCATTTAAATGTCCCTGCCACAACTAGTTGTTATGAAGTTTAATTTTCAGTTGTTTTGGTTGTCAATAAAAGATGTTTGAAGAAGTTGAAACTACAATGATGATTTTAAATTAAAGGGATTTTTCTGAGGGAAAAAAAGGAGCTTGTGTTAATAATTACGTTTATTATAATGGTAGCTTCAGGCTCCATGCAAAAGCCTCCTTTGCAGGGAAGAATTCAAGATCTTGCAGGGTGTTAATCCAAGCAGACTAGACAGACAAAGAAATTATTAACCCCTACTTATCAATGGAGATTTGGGGGATTAAAGCCAAGTTCCAGAGACCCAGGTATGACCTTGAAGGAACTAAACCTAAATCATCCAAAACCCTGTTTAGTACTATTAGTTACTAACATTATTCATTTTGCTTTGATAGGCTGAAAACAAACAAACAAACAAACAAAAATAACCACTGTACAACTGGTCAAAACCAGTGAAAGAGCCATTTATGGAAGCATGATGACAATGCATCAAGCACTTTTGTTCATTCCCCAGAGAAAATCCCAGGGACTTCTTGTTGCCTCATGAAGCTGAGGAGTTGACTGTTATGGGTGGGTATGAGAGATGTGAGCAGCACATTTAATAGCAAGGGGTAAAGCCTTTTCTTAGACCAGCTGAGATAGCTAGAAAAAGCAGACAGTATTTTAGGCAGTCAATCCCTTCCACTGGTCAGCATGTCATAATTAGACGATAATGGGATTGCTAAGTATTCTTTAATGGCTTTTAAAAAATCACAAGTCATTCCCTCCCAGCTAAGCAGTTTGTTTCCAGCCATTATGTAGGATTTGTTTTCAAACAGTAACAGAATCCCAGTGCAAGAGACTCCCTGAATCCAAAACCTGACACTGTGGCAAGGAGCACTTGTGGGTTTGCACAGGGTCATTGGTGTGAAGA
>VYZW01022629.1:9944-80564 GCA_013401315.1 Balaeniceps rex
CCTCGCCGTTCCCCCGAGCGAGCAGCGCCTCTGCGCCGGCGGTGGGAAGGGGTTGTCCCAAGCTGGGGCTCTTCAGGCCCCGATCACGGATGCAACGGCGGCGGCCGCCTCCTTTTCCTCCTCTTCCTCCTCCTCCTCCTCCCCCGGCCGCGCGCGCAGGGCCCTGCCGGCGACACGACGACAAAACCTGACGGGGGGGGGGAGGAGGGGAGGCAACGGCANAACGGCAGCGCGCGCGCGCGCCCGCCCGCCCGCCCCGCCTCTCCTACCCGGCTACCTGCACGCGCTGACCCGCCCGGTCGGCCGTCATCCCGTGTCCGTCCGTCCTTCCCCGTCCGCCATCGGCTAACGGCCGGTGGGGAGACGAAGGGCCCCCGAGGGCCGCCCGGCCGTACGTACCGCGGGGTACGGTGAGCCGCCGGGCCGGGCCTGAGTCCCCTGGGCACCTCTGGCGGAACCGGCTCCCGGGCGTCGGGCTTGCATCGTCCACGGGGCGGGAGGCGGCGGGGCCCACACCGGAGCCGCGGCCTTACGGGTGTTGTTGGGTTTGGTCCTTCGCCTTTTCGGCGGAGGCAGCCCACAACTAAAGAGCTGCTTCTCCCCTCCTGCAGGCTGAGTGAAGAGCGGCCTCCCGGGGAAGCAGAACAGGTGAAGCGAGGCGAGCGTCAGGCTCGGAGGTTGATCGCTTAAAATAAGGAAAGCGGGATGAGGCGATGGGTCAAGATGGCAGAAACCCGAGACATTTTCTGGTATGTCCTTTTCCTGCCTCCCCTTCACTTGGACGCTTTAAGAAAGGTCACGGTAATGCTATCGCTCTGCTGAGGTATATGGTTTCAGGAAGCACTTGATTTCCTGTCAGAAGTTGAAAAAGCAGTAAGCCAAAATGACAGTCATGTTTTTACAATACTTCCTAAACGGAAGAAGAGTGGGTCAGCAGTCAGGTCTCCCCCACACAAGAGAAACCCTGGACTCATGCAAAACCCTTAAGAACTTGACAAAGTTATATTCCCCAAAGTTATATTCTTATATAATTTAAGCTGAGATTCAAGAGCTCCATCACACAATTTCCAATGCACTATGGAATGCCCTAAGACACTCTCCTTTTTTCCCCCCACAAAAAGCTAGGTAGTTTCATGAGTATTAAAATTACTGAAGCCTGGCAACCAGCGGGTCTGGGATCCACAGGACAGTGGTTCACTGTCTTTTCAACTGAATTAAAGAAACGGGTGAGCGTCCACCACAGCATAAATTGCTTTTCAGTAGGTAATTCACTAGAGAGTTCGTACAAATCTCTTAACAGCAGGAAATGCTTTAAAATACAAAATGGTCTTATTGATACGTGGTTAGACATAAACTCCCACCAAAGTTTTTCCTATAGTTATGATATTCTTTGTTGTCTAATATGGTCTGAGCTAATGCTACACAATCTTGTTTTCCTGAAACTTGTAGAGACATCTTAAGCATCTAAGATTTCTACCCCACAGTCAAACTCAAATAAAATTAGCTAACAGCCTTATACAGGCATGCATGTGTACACACACACTGATTGTTTCCTTGAGAAATTAGACTAAATATACCAGCTCTTGGGTACAGTGAAACATGGAAAGGATGATGGATAGAAATTGTGTAGAAAATTGAACTACTGGAATTCTTTTATTAGTTGTGCACGAAGGAGTTGCTAGTTTCCTTAATGCTGGAATGGAGTTTAAATTAAGGGGTTTTTAACTTCAGGAAATATGAAAATATTTCCACTGTTTACTGGTATGTAATTTTCTAAGACGTGTAAAAGATTTCATTTCAGTTTTACCTCAGTCAAAAGTCAAATTAAATAACAGTCACAAGAATCTGTATCAAAACTTTCTGTTTAGATTGTTTTCTAAAGCATTTTTGCAATCATCTTTAAAAAAAAAAAAAAAGTAGAGATTTAGTATCTCCACGGTTGCTCCGCTGTTTGCAGTAAATTTTTTTAGCTTGCTAGGGAGAAGAAAGTCAATGGGCTACAAGTGAACCTTTTCCTTTGTCTCATGAATACCATTGAGCTTTCGCTACCTCACATAATATTAAAAATCCTCAGTAAGAAGATGTCAGGTTTAACATTGCCTGTGCAGCTTTATTTTTGCTCTTTTCTATATAGTCATTAGGATACAGATTTTTATCAGCTGCTTTACTTTTTCTGCAGTTGCACATTCAGTGCAGAGTGAAAATAAAAAAGGTAGAAAAATAAGTTTTGTCTTTTGTATTATGAAAGGTATAAAGCTATTATTTTCTGTCCATTAGTATATTCTTTGGGACTTAAATAATTTTCATAAGGAACAGATACTTAATTTGCTAGAGTTGTTTATGTTTCATCTTGCTAATTCCCTCTCTATGTTTAGTTTGTAGATTCTCTAGCTCAAGGCTCATAAGCACAAAAAAGTTACCATGTGCTAGCTGCTCTGAAGTTAACTTTCCCCATGTAAGCTCCTAGCCTAGGGCCACTGTGAGGTCTTTCTCTTGCTTGTGTGACATCATTGAGTAAAGATCATGGATTTATTTCATCTCAGGGTTTCAGAGTTCTACATTACGTCTTCAGCAAGAGACTGTGCCTGAAAAATGATTGTTTGAGTCAGTGGAATAAACTCTGTGAGCAGATTTACTTGTTAAATATGTGTAAACAAAGGAGCAGATTCTAAATACAAGCTCTATGTCATAAACCAGATACTAGTCTAAGTTAAGTTCTAATGAAGTCGGAACAATGTATTAGAATGTCTCATTTCTGTCAGTTTCTGTATTGTATACTGTATCTTATGTTCTGATACACTTCCAGTTTCTCCCCTGGACTTGAAGAAATTTTAACCAAAATAGTTTTGAATGTAATCTTAAAATAATGAACATGTTTCTGTTAGCTGTTAGTTTTGTAAATGCTAATCTTTCAGTCTAAACTTCAGCTCCATCCCCACAGACTAAATAACAGAAGCCTTGCAAATTTTCCTCTCCTTTTCTCAACCTCTTCGGAGAAAAAAAGTTTTTGTGTATTATACTCCAAAGAAAGGCTACTCTTGCAGAAATCTTTATTAAAAATAGAATGATTACATGTTATGATAGCCCACCATCCCAGTACAGTGACAAACTTAAAAAAAAACCAGTTTTTATCATTAAGATGGTTCCCTGTTGTATCTTTTTGAAGCCAGATGTTTCCAGCATGCAAAGATTCAATTTATTTTATGTGTAGACTTCTCAATACCTGGTTTGCTTTCAATTTAAAATGATACTTTGAATATGCAGAGATTTTCTGCTTTGCTGGTTATATAAGAAAAAAATTACAAAAGAAAAATACAATTACATCATTGTAATGGCCATGACTGTGAACTTCTGTTTATAAACTACCTCTGAAGAAAAAACATTTTCCTTACTGACCAAGACCAAAACTTCTCAAGTGAGCAATGTAAGACCATTGATGTTTTCTAAGAAGAAAGGTGCACCAGAAACTTAGCTCTTTTAGAATTTGTAATATACCATAAGTAAATAATCCTATCTTGAAATAAATACACTACAGAAAAAGTACCGTGGATTGTAACAGGCGGGACATTTGTCTACAAAATATAGCACATGAGAAATGCAATGCTGAATAAGTAGCAGGCACAAATTTCCCTGGGGAAGAGAGAAGAGTGAGGGGGCTGAATGCATGACAATATTGCTTGCACTAAGGTATGGCCACGGGATTATGGAGACTCCCACGCAGACAGGGTTGAGTTTGTCCGTTTTGTATGGCAGCAGGGGTATCCTGCCGTCCTCCACCTGGGGGCTGTAGAACAATTAACCGAATCACAGTACCATACTGTTCACCGCTCAGCTTGTTGCTGGAGTTTTTTCTCGCTTCCTTATCATCTTTATCCACCACTATCTTTTGTCTTTCCTTTTTCTACACTTTCTTCACTGATCAATTTCTTAGTACTGTTTTAACAACCTGTATAAAAATGTGTCATTTCTTCTCTTAACTGTTTGTATTAGGTTCCTAGTCTTACCCTTTTTTTTAATTACCCTGTTAATAGCCTGATGGACTATGTACTCAAAATTAAATTCTCAGTAGTTTGTTAATCTTTTTTAATTTTGAAAACTTACATTTTAAATGTATGACACTTGCCTGTATCATATAATGCAAAGCAGCTTTAACAAGGCTCTTCACAAATGGACTTTAAGTATTTAAGTGCTCCTGGGGATAAAAGGTGAGGTCCTTACATGGGTCTATAACTGATGATAGAGAGGAAAGAGGAAATAAAAACATTTCACAGTGGAGGGTGTTACCAGTAGACTGTCACAGGAATCCATCTGGGACCAATCTTGCTTGGCATATCCATGAATGACCTAAAAAAAAGAGACGAAGGAGAAATGACAAAATAGTCTCACATTGCCAAGCATCGTGAGGTAGAAACTAAAATGAAGCGCAAGGAGTTGCAGAAGAATCTCAGAATGAGTGCCTGCTGAGTGACATATCAGCAGATGGGAGTTCAGCATTGAAAACTATACAGGGGGAAAGTATATGGGAAAAGAGTTTAACTTTACATACTGGAGTTCCTACTAAACAAGAAAGAAATCTTGGCTGTCACTGATTTCAAATCAGTCAGAAGAGAAAAATATGTTAGGAGTTGTTAGGAAAGGAATAAAGAATAAGGGAGACAATGTTGTTATACCTTACTATAAATCCATGCTGCTCCTGTAGACTGTCTGTATCTTCAATTTCCAAAATGATACTGTAGCATAGATAAAAGGTACCACAAAGGGAAGAAAACCGTGATCAAAGATTCAGAAAAAATTCTCTAGATGGAGAAATTAAATACATTATGACTCCTCAGCATAGGAAAGAGACTTTTCATGAGGGTAGTAGAGTTCTATAACCTCATGAATGGCCTGGAGAAGATGACTAGGGCGTGACCATACACTTTTTCTCATAACAAGAGGTACCAGACAGAAACCTTAAAATAGAGAAAAACAGGTAACAACACAAATGAGTAATGGAGCTCCCTGCCATGAGATGTAGCGGGGGCCAAAAAAGAATTTTTTTTTTCATTTAAAAATTGACAAATTCATGGAAGAATTGTTCGTACAACAGCAGCATGTTAGAAATAACTTGCTCCTAGCTTTCCAATGTCAATCTATAGTCCTTACTAAGACAAATTAAAAAGAGTATTAAGTTTTGATAGATTAGAGTACTAGAAGAGAAAAAAATAATGGGACTCTGGAGAGCCCACTAAGGAGTAATGAAAATCAAAGAGAGAAAGTCAGGCTTTAAGCTTCACATACAGTGTCTGAACAGTGAAATAATCAAATAGCCTACCCATATGGCCAGATGGGTCCCATCCCTTTTCATGTGGTTTTATATTGACATCAGGAACAGATTTTCTCTGAATGAGAAGAAATAAGCTATCAGAATCTGCTCTTTTGACTTAGATGAGGACAGGATTAAACCCTCGTATTACTGAATTCATATCATAATTATAGCTGAATTGGCACATTACTATTTAGAAACTTTTTTTTTAAGTTTAAATAATACATATTTGCATGCTAAAGGTTTATTTACCTACAGTTCAGAAACAAAACTGTGCATACACTTCTGAATTGGGTAGAAATGCTGTGTGTCTGACACTGAAGATGTTTATTTGGGTTTACTTTGCCCTTGGTTAAATGGGACGTGGCTGAAGGGATTTTTTCCAGGGACAGAGGGTTGGTAGGGAACACTGTGCTAGAACTTGTAAGCTGCAAGGCTGGGTATATGGTCTGCTAGCGAGCTATGCAAAAGTGGAAATGCCAGTTGGCTCGTACCTCACCCATGTCATTAGTGCTGTTTGCAGAGTGGGATTTCCTCAGCCAGGAAGGATGGTTAGTCATAACTGAAGGGAGCTCCATTGAAGAGTACATAGTTATAATAGAGGTTGAACTAAGAGTGTCTTATTCTTTTGTATTCCAAGATCTCTCCTCTTCCTCCGCCAAAATATTTGTCGAGATTGAAAGAAAAAATGCTAATCCTTTCCAATAAATAAGGCTAAGAGAGCCTCGGGGCATACCACAGATTACTTTTTCTGAATTGTCCCCATGCTGGTGCCCAGACCTCAGGTGCGCTCTGAGGCTCTGCAGCCCTTCACCCTCCAGAGCTGGGCTGAAGGGCTGCCCTGAAACCCTGGCAGCAGCCTGCTGGGCAATAGTGAGGTGCTAAAGGGCTGTGTGAAGCTGTGCTGGGGCCCTCAGCCCTGCCTCATCACTGCAGACTGGCGATCTGCACTCTCAGCAGTCCCAGGTGACTGCCTTCAGACCTGCTCTGATCCTCTTGCTTGGGTGCCATGGGTCTGCACCAGGTGGGTAGGAGTCCTGCTCCCCTGCCACCCTTGGCTCCCGGCTCACCCTGCTGCTCCCTGGCAGGGGTACTAGAGCCTGGTGAGAGAAATAAGCATGGCTGAACCCCACGGGCCTGGGGAGTCACCTTCTGCTGGCACGGCATATGGAGGTCAAACAGCAATAACTCTGAGCAGCCTTGACCCTCCTGGGAGACTGACTAGGTAACAGACTACTGATACCAGGCTCCTCATCCCTCCCCTACAGCTGCGCAAGGTATCAGAGACTTATTCCCCAGGCTGCCCTCCATATCTTTCTTCTTGCACTTCATAAATGACTCACCGGCTGTTCCACTCTCTCGCTACACTCTCCATCAAGAATTTGACAATCAAGATTTAAAATGGTCTGCCTAACTCTTTATAGCATGAGACTGCTTATGAGGTCCTGAACCAAAGCTTCCTTTGAGATACAGGCATTTACACCCTCTGGCTGTTAATTGGAAACATTTTTTAGCACTCAATATATTAAAAAAAAAAAAAATCCTACCCATGACCAGGTCCTTGTCTCATCTGTGGAAGAATAAGTCCCTGCTTGAGCAGACCTCTCAGAAAGTAGAGCAGAAAGGACTGGGCATTGTTCTGAAATGAAAACCCATAGTCAGGATGACTCAGTGTGCAGAAATGAGCTATAATTGTATCTGTGGGTTTTCATCCACTGATTTAGCTATTTCATGTTTATAAAGTTTCCCCAGAAAGCCTCTTTCCTGTAAGGCCTTGTTAAGGATATTTACAACACCCGTATTCTGACATTCTTCTACTGTGCTGAAGGAGAAATGCACATTTCCCTGTTAATAACAAAAAATATCCTTGTGTTGTCCAGGACTGACATTTTCCCTGCCTTTAATTGTGTTTGCTCTACAAGATTAATTTCTAGTGTGCTTTCAAACTCTGTGGGGGTCATACCCCTACAAAACATTGGGGTTTTCTGTGTTTCCACCAAAATTTGTAAAGGAAAAGGGGGTCCCTTCTACAAAGGTCATGCTGGAGCCTTTCTTCCTCTCAACATGCCATGGGTAACCGTGCAGCCACGTATTTATGCCAGCAGAGGAAGCTTACATAGCTTCAAAAGCACACAGATTGCCTTCTACAACTAGACTCAGCCGTGCATTCAAGTTCTGGTTCAGCAAGCCATCTTGTCAGAAAATGATTTTGTCTATTACAGAAGCAGAGTTTGAAGTTCAAACAATGACATTCTGCTTTAGGTCTCGTGAATGCTGAAAGAAAAAAAATTGGCTATTAAATTATGTTCCCCAAAGAAAAATCCAGTATTTTGCTATGTTTGTGTAAAACATGCTGTTCTATATATATTTCACTTCCTGCAGTGATGTACTTCATGTCATTCATAGAAAATTGCAGGTTTTTGAGATTCTTATTAATAAGAGAAAATTCACTTTCTCATAGTACTGAGAATCACAATGGGTAAGCCAAGATGAGGCAGGAAATGGAAGAAATGTCTCGAGTGTTGTATGCCCTTTATTAATAATGGGCAGAATATAAGTGCCTGAAAGTATTTTAGTATTCCAGGCAGACAATTAAAATTAGATGGGGACCTAGAGCTCATTAAGAAACATGAGATTGATTATACTGCACTGTGCCTCTGCCCCTGAAGAGCATCATTTCATTAAATCTTGCTTTTTGTAAACCTTTCTCTTAGTCCTTTGTCACACAAACCAAACATGCGCGAACAGAAGAAAACATACCTTCTCTCTCTTCTTCTCACATTTCACATTTTATAATGGAGACATCAGTTCTTATCTCAGATTAATGTCTATGTACACAGCAGACTAGCAAAATCTCCAGACTAAATGGATCCATTAAGGGTGACCCTGTAATTCTGATGAGATGCTCTAACCTATAACTATGTCCCTAGACAGTCCATGTCATCACAGATCTAAAATGTTTGCTTGCAGGCTACAGTTATCCCAGCAGAAAAAGTTGCACTGTATCTCATTGATAACTGATAAGTAGTGGTCTTTCTTACAATTGACTGCACTATTTCGCTATTTTAATTCAAGAATTACCACATTTTACCCTTCATTAATCTCACGATATACCAGAAGCTACCTATAAAATCTTGTGTTGACAGAAGTGTGTTTGTGTTCATCCATTGAACACAAAAATGTATGGATTCCTGCAAGTTTCAGTTGTCAGTCTGTGTTGGTAACAAATGAAAATCATTGTGATGTGGTGGGATTTTTAGGGTACAGCTTCATGTTGTGCTTAATCCAATTTAACTGCAGTCTGCTGCCAAAGTGCTGATCCTGCTCTTCCTTTCTCCCAGCCCTGGCTCCCGTCCTTGCATTAGCAATCACATGCCCGCATGGTGATTTGGATCAGTTCACTGATCCCATGGGAAATGCATCCACATCCTGCTGGATTAGTCTGCTGTGGCAGCAGTCTCTGGGTGTCACGCAGCAGGGACACCGTGTGTGTGGGACGCAGGGAGGCCAGCTCATCTCATTCACTGGTAGCCTGCAGTTAGCTCAGATGAGGTAGAAGGTGAAACTCCATCCAGAATGTCCTGTATGAAGTGGGATGGTGGCTCCAGCTCTTTCATACCACAAAATCCATGTTCTCAGCTTGCAGCAAGGAATGATCCTACCTGTGGTTTAAGCCCAGGGCTGTGTATCTGGAGCGGTCGGTCTTTGCAGAGCAGATACAGAAGCAAACAGTGGAGGGATGACTTTGCTGCCACTAAACCTCTTTGCTGGGTAATCAGGACCCTCAGTACCTAGGAATACCAGCCTGCAGCCTTCGCAGCCCCAAAATTTAACACCCAAGAGTGAAAAGCCAGAAATCACAGATAGCTCCAAAACTGTGAGTTTGTTATTCTGGAAGGGTTTCTATTAGGAAAATAAATTACAGGTTATAAGCTGTTGTCTAACATTTGAACCTATCATCATCCCCACTAAGTATGTGTGGGGGACAGTTACAGCCTGTAATAACTGTGCCCCCACAAAAATGCAGGTCCTGTGCATGTGCCTTCCCACTCTCCCCATCACTCCCATCCCACAGCCTTCTAAAAGTAGTTACCCAGTAAGTTCCTGTAATGCTCATGGTGCTCTGACACACTCCAGCCATCTTCCACCTCCTCCTGCAGACCTCCTTTCATTCACAAAAATCTGCTGCAACCTCCCACTTGCACCAGACCTTTGGCTAGATCCCAAAGCCTCGCGCTCCTTTGGCATCTACAGTTGCCAGCTCAGTTTTCCTCCCATCTTTTTCATGAAAGCAGGCTTCCTGGGGATTTTGGTCTTCTTCCAGCTGAGATGGGGGGTACCTGATGCTTTACTTGCAAAGAAGAGCAGATTTTGCTGCTCGACATCAGCACCGGTGGTGTTCCCTGCTCAGAAGTAAATTTACAGGGGGAGTTACAGGCAGTAGGCTCATATTAACACTGCAACAGAGTAGCAGAGCTGCACAGCCTTCCCATCCCACTGTCTCCTGATAGCAGAGGGATTTGCCTCACCACAATAGCTGCTTGTAGAAATGATCAGAGGGAACTGCAGAAGGCCACAAATCTACATTTATTTTCTGATGAGGCTTAAGTGAGAAATATACAGATAAGCCCCTGAATCTGCTACCAAGAATTATCTGTACTGACTCTGTATCTTCTGAATACAGCAAGAAATACAAAGATGACGCTGCTAGATGCTTTGTACACAGACTTACTTGGGCTAAATGCAGGTTTCTGCTACACTGAGTGTGCAGAACTCACCTAGACAGTCTGTTCTTCCTGGATCAGGTTCTAGTTTCTTATCTTAATACTGCGATTGTCTTACACATCTACTCTCAGTTCTGCTCATTCTGCTTCTTGCACCTAGAATATATCCTGCCCCCAACTGCACCTTCCTCCCAAACTCCCTTGGTGCAAATCATGACCTTCCCCGGCCTTCTCTTGAGAAGCTCTCCAGTGCCAACGCACCACCCACCTGGCTCAGATATGGAAAGGTGCTGTAGTTATGTGCACTGAGGGGCTCAGGCAAAGCATACTGATATCAGTGGAAAGATTCTCATCAACTTCACTGGACTTTTGATTTCTGCTGTTTGTAGGTAGAACATGTGCTCCTCAGCCCATGGCATATCTTTCACTTGTATAGAGGCTGACACTCTAGGCACTGACTTATGTCCATGAACAATTTTCTCAAAGAATGTAATGCAGTTCTATGCTTGCATTTATTTGTGTTTACGAAAGTAAAATAAAAATTTCTAACCTGTTCCTTATTACAGCTCAAGGTTTTACCATGTGTTTTTATGTCATTCTTCCAGCACAAACACAAGACCATGTAGTTATGATCTGACTGTTAAACAACAAAGAAGCACTTTCAAAATATGTGTCTCTGTGATTTTTATACACGTAAAGTGTTTGTATTTAATGATTTGGGTGTTTAACCAACTTCTTTAGAGATTATTTTTAAAGCATTTCAGTTCACCTTTAAAATTAAATTCCAGGCTTCCACAAAGTCCATGCGAGGATGAGGGTGCAGCATCATTAGGGGTTTTAATTGCTCAAAGACTGCCCCTTGCAGCAACCACCTTGTTCTTCAGCACTGGCATCATTTCATATTAACTTAATCTGAGCTGGAAACTGCACCTCTCCCCTACAGCAATCCTGAGCTGAAGTTTCCTCTGCTTTCCATAGAGCAGGCACAGTGAAGGACAGAGTAGGGAGGAACAGCTCTGGGGAGAGGAATCAGGGTGCAGCAGTCCTTGCACACAGGTCCTTGGCCCCAACCTGAAGATCTGGTTAGAAGTGCCTCAGGAGTTGCCATGCAGTGACTCTCCTAACTCCTCCCATCCCAAAGCTTTGTCACCCAGCGTCCCAAACTCTCCCACATCAGCCCTTCCCAAACTATTTCAGCATGCAACACCAGGATAATCCAAATCTCTCCTCCTAGCAGTCCTGCCTCCCAAAGCTCTCCCATCCAAGTCACAACTCACTGAAAATCGCTTCTGCTTTGAAGACCTCCTCAAGACCAGTTGCCTGAGGGGCCATTGAGACCCTGCTCACAATCCTCTCAGCCCTTGTAGCAGCAGCACCCACAGCCCCACAGGCTATGGAGGTTCCTTGTTGCCCTCCCAAGGACTGTAACAGCTCTATACCCAAAGCTCTTTCCTAAGCTTGTCTGCATTTGACTCTAAAGTTTGCAGGATAGATCAAAAACCTGCTTCTGTATACACTTGAGAAGATGTCTTGAAAAGAGCAGCATTTGGGAGAGGTCTAAAACTGAATGTCGTTCAGGAATGAGATGCTCTTCCAGCAAACTCCCTTAATGGACTATATCTAGCTGGCATGCCCTTGCCAAGTGCCATCTCAGAGAGCTGGGGCCCCTACCAAATGTGGTGATTGTGGTTTCATTTTAAAGACAGGGGCTGGGCTGAGTGGTTGCACAACAAATTAACAGCTTGGGAAGTCACCCAGGAGGCAGGAATCTGAAATCAGTGCATCCTTAGTCTGTCAGGACCAAGTGTAGATTCAGCCCAAATTCTGTATCCAGTTAAAAATAATCTTTTGCTGGAGTATCTATACATCCCTGTATTTAACATGGTGCTGGTTTCTTTGGGGATGAGTCTGCTGTGCCCACAGGAGCCAATTTTGCTTTGTCTGACTGACATTTTGCTCAGTTACAAAAACTGCCCTGAAACCTGCTTGTGGCTTTGCTTCTTAGGGCAGGGTTTCATGCCCAGGGTTTAAGTCCTGCAGTTAAATTGGATTAAGCGCAACGTGAAGCTGTACCCAGCGATTTTATCATCTTTCAGAGTAAGAGCGTTGGGTGCTGCAGCACAGTCGGCTTTATTCTTGTTCTTTACTATTCTTCAATAGCAAAGTCTCTTTTTATAATACCACGTAGGATTTTGGCAGTTTTAACGAGTTTTTTAAAGTTTTAAGGTGGGATGACTTCCACCAGCGCTGCCAGGGATCATCTCTTAAATCCATCCAGATATTTTTATTTTCCTAAACGTACAGCAGCCCCTACGGTCTTCAGAAGCCATACCGATCTATGCAGGAGGTATTTTCGTAGGATAACCTGCAGCTTGTGATAACTGCGAGTGAAAAATCATGAAGGCGAGGATGCGAGAAGGTTTCGTGGGAGGGCCCCCTCCCTTTTCCCGTCTCTGTGGTGTATTTTTTCTGCCACCTACTGGTGGGAAATGACCCGCCGCTCCCGGGGCGGGGGGGGGATTGCTGGGGACCTCGGGCTGACACTTGGAGAAGCTTTGCCTGAGCAAGGAGCCTGGAAATGCCGAAAAAAAAGGTTAAATAAAGGTAGGAGAGCAAATAAAGGTAGGATAGCGTCGTAACCCTATTAATATTGCCTGGAATCTGTAGGCACAGGCCAGGTTTCATTGCAAAAAAGCCCGATCTGGGCAAAGCGAATAAATCCCCCCTGTTCTGCAAGCTGCCCCAAGGCAGGTTGGAGATGGCTCAGGGATTCTGTGATTCCTCCTGGTTCTGCCAGACTCCCTGAGCTGGAAAGAGGTGGCACAGAGCAGCACCTTGGGTCTGCCTCCCACAACCGGGGTGGCAGCAAGTTAGGAGAGGGAGCAAGTTCATCAGCTGGGTGCTGGGTGTAGAGTCACTGGGCGCTGGGGCAGCCATCTGCTCTGAAGCTGATGTAGTGGAGAAATGATGACTCATGCTTGCAATGAATGCATGAAATAAAGAGCCAAAACCAAACCGACCAACCAAACAAAAAACCCCAAACCCCAGCCTGGGTTTCCATAGCTCAATGAGGAAAGTGATGGTAACTGACTGCAGCCTGGTCCTAAGCAGGCGGAGGAGATGGTCTGCGGCAGTAACTTCTTGCCCTGCTGCGGCAGAGAATAGTGTGACCATTAGCCTCATATTCCTGCTCCCTGCAGAGCAGCAGAAGGCCAGGGTGCAAATGTAGAGGACCTGGAGGTCCTCTCTCCCTCCACGCTCATTTCCATGCTCAGTTTCTCAAGTGCGCCCCCCCCCCCTCCCCATGCCCCCCACAGGTTTGGCACTCAGCTAGGTTGCCAGCATGGAACATCGACAGCTCTAACTTTAGTATACTCATGCAGCAGTGTTGCTCCACTGTGTTTGGGATCAGATTTCAGTAAAAAGGCATTCAATATCATTAATTCAGTTAGGCAGTTACAGAACTGATCCCAGCCTGAAGGACATGCACCAATTGCATTAACCTTTACTTGAAATATTTTTTGTAAGATAAGACCTTTAGGAAATAGGATTCCCATCTAAGTAGAACACATTTCCAATTTTTACTACCAAGGAAGCATGGCAAGACTCCAGGAGCACTGATTTTTTTTTAAGTTTATCAGGCTTAAATAAATTAAATAATCCCAGCTGTAAGGACTGGATGTTCAATTTGGAATAAAAAAGCCCTGTATGGGCTATGATGGAAAGAAGCTCTGACAAGGATGTACATTGCAGTCAGCTGAATCTCACAGGAGGAGGACCAACACTATTTCACATAAGCAGACAGCTGAGACTTCATCTTAATCTCATGAAGGTTCTATTCACCACTAACAGCAGAAGCGGGTCAAACGAGGAGTTGCAACAGAAGCTAGAGAGCGAGCACTGTGAAAGTGCCTCACTCTATTTCATGCCTAGCTCTTGCATCATTGTTATTCATTTTTTATTTAGCTATGCAGCTTCCACAGCTTCAATTTGTATTTCCCCCTCACCCCCAAAATACAGCAACGGTGTTACGGAGACAGCCACTTTCACCACAGATAATCTCCTTATGAGCGTTTCAGAAGGTCTTACAGCCATTTTGGCATTGCAGGGAAAGCCAGATTTTTCTTTCCAGATGTCTGCTGGCAAAGGCAAGTCTATCTGATTAGCTTCTGCAATGATTAGGATGCAGTCAGTGACAGTTCTAACCCTGCTTAAGGTCGTCAGATCAGCGTTTGGTATGTCGATACAAAGGAAATAATGACACGTAGTTTCTATGAGCTGTCCCATTGCCAAAAGGCTTTGGGTTCTGCATCTCATTGAAAATGACCCTTTACAAAAGCACAAGTGGCTTGGCTAAGTCCAGCCTGGCAGCTACCCAAGAAAGCAGTCGTGAAGGCTACACAGGGAAGAACCATGCCTGCTGTGGCACTGGCTTCACCTGTGAGGGTGCACTGCCTACGCCCCACCTTTTGTCCAAGCTCACTCAGACCCTGCTACAAGACACCTTCTCCCAGCTCTTCACTGAGCTCCCTACAATTACGAAACACATACCTGAGCCAAAAAGGTGACAAACCGATTCCCATACCCTGACCATTCTTCCCTGACTGCCCCGCTTCACCCTCCCATAGAGTCATCACATGAGGATGCTGCTGAGAGCTTCCAAGTGGTGGGGTAGGTGCCAGTAGCAGGTGTCATGGTGCCGCGTTGAAAATGGGCCTGCAAGCAGCACAATCCTTTCAAAGACTTCTCTATAGTTTTAGGCAGACATCTATACAAAGTTGTTGGGTTTTTTACTAATCCCTGGAAGCAACTGCAAGCCACCTATATACACTGTTGCTCTACAAATTACTTTTACATTTTTCTTTCATACCTTGACACAATGCTTTAGCATAGTATCATGGACCATCTTGCAGAGGTTAGACTATTGGTAATAAAATAACTGGGTCATGCCTTAGAGAGTTAAAGAGAGACAAAATTATCAAAGGGGAAGTAGCAACTCTGGAAATCACCGCACCAAGATGCTGCTGAGAGCTTCCAGTGATGGAGTAGGTACCAGCAGCAGGTAGCCACTGATCTTCACATAAGCCTCCTTAAAATGTACTTGAGATTTGAACCAATTCAGGTAAGCACATAGCTACTTCATTGAATTGCAGGCTCTCATGTTACCTTTGTACTCTGCTAAACTCCACAAAATCCTGTCCTGCAGTGGTGTCTCTAGGAGGAACAGCAGTGATTGAATTAGGCTGGAAACAGGGCATCCTTGATTGTCCTGAACCACCTCCTGGTGGAGTAGTATGATTTCAGGAGTTAGTTATGTATATTAGTAAGCGTACAGACATACACATTCCTGTATCTACCTGGCCAGACATGAGTGCAGATTTGATCGCTAGAACAGGCTTTCATAATTCACCACTCTTGCATTTTTTAAAGGTTTTTGTTTGTTTGTTTTAAATAAGAACTGAAGTTGGAATGATTGATTACAGGGTGTCTTCTCTGTAACAGAAAAAGATACACGAAAGACCCTCTCAGCAGTCTGGTAGTCTAGACAGCAGCATCCAAAAACTAAACACTGTCAGATCTAGATGTTAACCTTACCTCTTTAATCCTCAAAACTAAGGGACTGAAAACAGCTGATTCCAGCCCTAAGACCAATTCCCTGCACATGGCTTCTAGACACAGTCACAGCAAGGCTGACAAGAGCTGCCCAGGTGTCCATACAAGGTTCCCTGATTTTTTTTGACATCAAATTTTGGCTGAGAAGGCACATGGATATTTTAACTTTAATTACTTCAATCCCTGATGAAAATGAGATAAAAATCTCATCGCATACAACTGTCTCCATACTACCTTACAGGGCTGAAGAGATGGGGGAGTTTGTTTTCTCCGCATCAGAAAGCTTTCCCATCTAATTTTACAGCATTAGTGGCCTTCTACCCATAAAACACATCCATCCATGTGGTAGACAAGTTAATGGGTTTGCTAAAGTGCTAACTTCCAAGAGTTTATGATATTAAAAAAAATAGACACAGGACCTGCATATCAAAGGAAAAAAAAGAAATTTTAAAATGCTAAATAAACATTTCACCTGTTATGGGCAAAACAGTGGACAGAGGTGCTATCTTGTAGGGATGCAGTTAAGAGAATTTATTTTGCTTAACTTGCATGGCAAAGGAAAGGCTGGCTAGTCTACCACAAGTAAAGCTGGTGCAAAACCCCCTTAGCTCCTCAGAGGATGGCAAGGAGCCAGCTCCTCCTAGGGCTGGGGGAACAGCCACTTTTCCTCCAGGAAAGCCTCAGCCCCATGGGCTGGGGGGGACACCCAGCATCTTGAATCCATGGGAAAGGCTCTCCCTGGATGCCCTTGGAGACCAATGGGGTGCAGGGGAAGAACACCTTGGACTTGCCTTATCAAACTCCATTTCTAACTGTTTTCATGGGTGAGGGACTCTATTCTCTGTGCACATGCGTACATGGAGGTCTAAGTGCCAGCAACTGGAATAGGAACCAGGAGTCACAGGGTCCCATGCATCTGCAGCGCCAACAACATGCACATTGATTGAATATCTATGTCTGTGTGATCACTTGCACATACAAGCCGGACTTGCTGTAAAATAGGATAAGAGTAGTAGAAGCCAAGTATCAGAGCAGCTATAAGTCTGGCCAGGCTATTGGAAGGGCCAGGGAGTCCAAGCCAGCTGCTGGAGAAAGTGTAGGATGTGGATCTAAAAACAGGAATTCCCAAAACAATACGCAAACCACTGGTACTCCATAACATGGTCCACAGGGCTACAGAATCCTGGGTGTTACAGGTATATTAAGATAGAGAAGACTGACACTGGTCCATTACCTTCAAGTGGTGGAGCACACATGAAGAAGCAGCAGAGAGGTGGTATCAAGTTTTGTTAACATGCAACTGTAAGTCATACTCTTACATCACTTCCATTATTTTGTTACAACAAGAAGTTTTATTGCTGTTGCTTATTCCAAATGTCATTTGCCATTGTCTGTTTACCTGAGTGGACACCTCATTAATACATTTAATTAAAAACATAACAGGAGTTAAATGGGTAATTAACAGGCACATAAAGCATTATATTACGGTGCATGTCCACGTTACTACCATGTGGAGCATAGACAGTGTTTTAATCTGAGCAATGCCAGAGCTTTGCTGCCATTATCCATAAGGAAGTACAAAAGAATTTAAGGCACATGTGACCTGCTGCTTTCAAGTAACAGTGAGGCTAGAGGGGTCATACAGACAGCTTGGCTTCAATTATGATTTCTTGGCAATACTTGTTTCTTTCAGGATATAAAATTGAAATGTAGTATAAAAATACATCTTTCCACAGGGTCTAATAGTGCCGAGTGCAATTTCAGTATTTTAATGCTATAGTATTTAACCCTGAGGTATGTTAAGAGTGCAAATTCTGCTGAAGTTTCTTCAGGATACTATGTTCAGTACAAGAAAGACTAATCTTTTCCTCTTGCTTCCCAAGAGAGGCTGCATTTTAAGTTAAAACAGTTTTTCTTAACCTCTCCCATTGGACATATTATCCAGAGGTGTTACTGGTACCCTGATTCCTCTTACTGCAGGGATAGTTAATGGGATACCATAGTTTACAAACACTCCTTGAATACACCTTTTACATCTGAGAGTCAGCTTCAGCTTGCTTTTCATAGACATCTTTATCCTTTTCGACTTGTTTCTTTTCTTCCTCGTCAAGTTGGGCTTCAATCTCATTTGGATCAACATAGATATAAAAATAAGCCATGACAGCAAAAATGATGCAAACTGCCAACAGCAAGGCAGCAAACAGCACATACTCTGCCCACTGTAAAAAAAAAAAAAAAAGAATAATTTATCCATCAATATTTGTTCCTCAAAAGAATTACACCTTTTTACTGTTTGCAAGGAATGAAGTTAATTCAGTGAAACTGAGCACCTATAACAAGTACCACATGACTTAAAGGACTAAGTATTAGATGTATATAATACATACTAAAGCAACTCAGAATTGAGGCCCTTTCAGCAGTTCTGTCTTCAATGAAGAGACAAAAGTTCTATGAATGCTGGAAAGTTCTACAATATCCTCTTCCTGGAGGCATGGGAATGGAGCAAAAGCCTGAAAAGGAAACTCGGCCCCTCCTTTTGGTCAGGCAATCTCTTTTTTAACCAGGCTGGTAGTGATCCTGCTTCCACTTAGGTCAGCAGTAAAAGTTTCTACTGACCACAGATCTGGGCAGAGAACAAGACCAGGAACTTTGGTTTCAAAGAGCTGCACCTGAAAAGCCTCAACAGCTCTATTTCATGCTCTTTCTGGTTAATTTAGCTGAAACCAGGACTGCCAGACCCGTTTTGAAGACAGTCTCTCAGCTTTTTCGGATCTCCCTTTTGATTCATCAGGGAGTGCCGCAAGTAGTCTGAGAAAGTCTTGTCCAAGTGCTAGTCACCAGGAGAACCACAGCTTTCACGCCCCAAGGAGTGAGGTTTGAAACCAGTGGAGCCAGAAGGGACATGGCAAGGCTGAGGTATGCAGGTGAAGGTTCATTAGCAGGGAACAGAATTTTGGTAGGTTTTAATCCCATTAGTCTGGAATTTCAGCCCGGAAGTTCACAGCATTTTCACACCATGAGAAGCAATTTACTGTAGAGATGCTAGAAACTGCTGCTTGCGAGACAAGGAGCCTGACAGAGCAAGAGTTAGGAATGGCAAACAGCAGATAAGAGGTAGAAACCTTTGTTGAAGTAGCATTTGTTGGAGTTGTTTGAGGTTTAATTTGTGTGTGTACATGTGTACACACATTGGGGGAGTGCTGGGGAAAAAGACCAACAGAAACTTTAGAAGTAGCTCCAGAAGACAGGTTACCACCTTGTGGTCACAGCCTTCAACAGTAGTTTTAATCCAGATATCTTATAAAGATTCATAACTCCACTACTTACATGTTCTAATGAGATTCAGTCAAGCACTAGTTCTACAACTGACTGGTACACTCTTGTAGCTAACACTAACCTCCTACATTCCAATTATAAATGCAAATCCACCGTAATGCTGATGTTCAAAAGTTGTGGTTGAGGATTATCAGCCATGACTCCTCCCTGCATTAGAGCTGCTTTCTCACAGTGTAATATAGAAGCGTGCCAATTGCTTGTGTGCTTACCTGCTCACTGAGTTTGGATGCTCCAGCCACGATAAGGACAATTACGTTACCAACAGCCACCGTTAGCAGCCATCCTGCCTGCAGCACTGCCTTCATATTAGATGGGGCCTATAGGAGTAAAGGCACTTAAGTTTTAGTCAAACACTGCTATCACTTATTTTCTGATGTTTACTGTGTTCTTTACATTATAACATACACTGGTTCTCTGGGGAGGGCGGGGAGGGGATTTTTGTTAGTTTAGGGTTTGGGGTTTTTTAATTAAAAATTGCTAGAGAACAAAAGAGGCCTGAGGAAGGCTTTGAGGAGCAAGAGATTACTAGTACTGACTAACACCTTTTACTTTGTACACACTGAGTAACTAACAGGCACATTTTACATCTGACTCAGTCACACATGGTACACATTAAATTGAGAAACTGAGTGCATCGTAGTCTAGCAAGCCACATCTTACAATGTTCCCATCCCTACAGTTTATAGGCTCAGAATTAAGGGAGGAAATACACACAGCTAATAATGCAAACCGGAGTTGGAAGACAAAGGAATTAGAGTGTCTAATTAAACTGCTGCTAAAGACTGTATGGAGGAAATTGGTGTGGAGATAAGGTGTCAGTACTTGTTTGTTTTCTATTTGAGGGCTCTCCAGTTTGGTTTTACAGCAGCAGTACAGTTCCACTTATTTTCAATGGAAAGTCACATGTGAGAAGGAGATTTGAGGACTGGTGGTCAAGTCTTCAACTGATATAATTCAGCATAGCTTCGTGGAAAACATTGAATGTTAGTGAAACAAGGCCAAATTGCGCCAGCCTATCGTCCTACTAGGGAGCTCTGGAGAACATCATTGTTCAAGCAAAGCAGCAATATGGAACCACCACTTAAAAACAATAAATCACAGAAGATCTTCATTTGTACCAGGATTCTTAAACACAATGAGAGCTCTGAAGAGCAAAACCTACCTGTGAGTATGAAAACTCCAGCCCAGTGACAGAGAAGACTACTTCTGCACATGTAAGAATAAAATACTGAGGGATTTGCCAAGCCATATGGACTGTGTTGGGTGGGATATCTTCAGAATATGTTACATTAAGAGTGTCTCCAGAACACTGGAAATTAAAATAGCACATTAGAAACAGTGATAAAGAGTCTGTTCACTAAAGGCACTCTAAGCAGTTCTATATCATCTCTATAATCATATATACACAAAGTTCTGGGTAAGTAAGAAATATGGTATATGAAGCACTGCATACCTAGTTATAAAGTAGCAGTTATTTTACAGCAGACTTCATGCAAATCCTTAGTGTCTAATAGGGCTAAAGATTTAAGGCCATTAGTGATGAACATGAATTCTTGCATTATATCATTATCATACCCCTCATTATTTTTATGGCTAATAAAGGTTTTATGTTCTGTTTAACATACAATAATTCTCACATATATACAATTAAGGGCAAGAGGGATAATTCTACAAGTGTTTTTTTAATTAAAGAAAATATTGACATGAAAAGTAACTGTCTTGTCCATCCAACAGCACTGGCAACTCACCTCATTAATTATAATTGTATAGGCACTGCCATATCCAAATGATTTTGAAGTAACTGAACACAACATAGAATTTCTAATAGCTATAATCTTATCTTTTCTGAAAAAGAAAAAACACAGTTCAGACCATAAGTATAGACAACTGTGTGTATTATATAAAATAAGAGTTCTATGTCCTTTTCCCAAGGAAAAGTATGTCTTTAAAGTGGTTAGATTTAGGTAAAGGAAAAATGCTTACCTTCCTCCTGGAAAGAGGCTGTAATTACTGGCAGAAAGAGATACCAGTGTTCCAAAAGAAGTGCCACCCATAGTGACGTTGATAGGATCAGGCAAATTGTTTATGAACCTTTAAAATGCAAGAGTGATAAAATACTAAACAGAATACCGGTTTTAATAGGTCAAAGAATACAGGTTTTGCTTTTAATTATGTACTGGCAGCACAAGAAGTATCAAGTCTTCCCCTTTCGTTTTTATCAGTTAAAATTTTTGAAAGAACTCTAAATCTCTTAAAACATGGCTAATGCAAAAAGCAAGCTAGACCCACATCAGCCCACTGACTGCTTAAGAAAATGTCAAAAGCAAGCCTTTACTACAGCCAGTAACAAATATATCTGCAAATGGAAGATGCAGAAGAAAACCAGAGAAGTGGTAGGATACTTCTTACCCAAGATTATAAAGGAGGTATAGAGATGCAAGCTGTGATGGTTGTCTACAAAGAAGTCTAAACAATGAAGTGAAACATGCACTTCCAATTTTAGCTAAATTATACCCAAAGTAGATATGCAAGATAGCTTAGATGAATCATGCCCCAGAAGTTCCTACACCTACTAAACATCAAGTGAGGTGTCCAGCAAGCAGAGATTTCCTACAGTATAGAAAGCTATGTTAAGCAAGAAGAGTCCACTCAAGAGGCAGATGGAAGTCACACTACTGCCAAAATTTAGAAGCAGAACACACTCTACCTTATGAGATTGTTTCCTTCTTCTGGTTTTGACATGACATTGTCAGACAGCTGGTGGAAGAGACCATTATCAAGATATTTTGTTAGCATCAATGAACAGCTTAAATGTGCACTATTACATGGCAGTGAGAATTAACAGAGGCTTCAGAGCAAGACTCCAGATCTTTCCTTTTAAGATCCTACTAAGATACATGTCTACTAGAAATGCTGTATGACCACACATTTAAGTCTTGGTGAAAGGGTAATTGTCTAGTTAAAAACTAAGTTGGTAATTTTTTTACTTCTGTTTTTTTAAACAACATCCTGCCCTGCTGTCTACAGCTCACCAGTCTCACTGATACGGCAGGGAGGGGGAGAGGCAGAAAACAAGACAAAGAAAAAGCTGTCCAGCGCTTGTCCTCTCAGCTTCACACAATCCACATAGATAGTTGTCAAGACGATGTATATCTTGGGAATTAAGCAGACTTACCCAGTCAGCAACAATGCCTGTCGCAGTATTTTTAACTTCAAGAGTATGACGCTTTCCCCCTGGCAACGTGATAGTTTTATTTGTAGTTTTATTTCCAGACATTATGTTTAATGATTGCAACTGAGAAGTCTCAAATGTCATGTAGCCCGTCTACAAAGACAAATGAATTGCTATGAGTTTCCATGCAACTGCATATTTGTCTACACCTTTGAGGGAGTGTTATGGACTTGGGGGGGTTAGCAGTTTACAGGGTTGTTATTTCTGAAGTGCCAGAGATTGTGAGCATCTCCCAACTTTCATTTTTGTTAGGTTTTCTACATTAAGCACCGATTTCATTTGATCATTATTTTTTATTAATTTCTTTCGTTACACAAGCTTCAAAGTAACATGAGCTTCCCACAAGCATTATGGAATAGCTGTCATATTTTCCTGTGTATTTCTTGGTCCAGATAGATCAGGCTTACCACCACCACCAAATAAAATTCTGTTTAGTTAGAGACAGCACTAGCATAAGATGCAGCATTTTCCAATGCAACACCTCCTAAGAGATGCAAATGCAAACTGCATCTTTATGGTTTCAGCATAACAGGAGTGACTATTACCAGGACACGTTTTAAATATTCTAAATACATTTCATCAGCATAAAAGACTTAAAACATTAATAAACTTGTTAATGTAGTACTAAAATAACCCTTCTGTTTTATAGGATTATAAAAAGCATTTATAACCCAAAACATCTGGATTATAAAATGTCTATGGTAGGGAGTGGAGCATTTTACACCCTTCATTTTCAGGTGTGCATCATGGTTATATCAATTTGGTGCCCTTATCTTCTCCTGACAGGTCAGTTTCCATGTGAGGCAAATTTGGAGGAGAATGGAATAGGGTTTCTCCTCTTATATGGAAACAGGACTGCAGGCTATCAGAAAACACACTTCCTAACATCCATTATTAAAAGTGTCCATCAGCTCCACCACATTTTTCTGTCAATAGGGCTACCAAGGTTGTGCTGCAATAGAACCTGAGAAGGTTCTTTGACAGCCTAATCTGAAGCTTAATATATGTGACGTAGCCACAGAAAAGCTCCCTGTTCAAGTAAGTGATCACTCACAGTAAGAGCAGTGACTTACTAGAGCTGAATGGACTTTTATTGAAGGACGGGGTGTTCTTGCTGTTAAGAAATAGCAGCTTTTTAGCAAGAGCGAAATTTTCAATTAGTTCAAAATCACTATTAAGTTTCTTAAACTTTCTTGGAAAAAAAAACCCTCTTGCCAAAACAAACTAGTACTAATTAGAATATTGAAATAGCTACCACTTCATTCACTTTGTTTTCAGTAACAATTAATTCCACAATATGAAAAAAAAAAATCTTTAAAATTAATAGAGAAAAAAAACCCTAGAAAAGAATCAATTTTGAACCATTAGTTAAGAACCACTTTTACTTACTCCAGTAGATTTTTTTTTTTTTTTTTTAAACTTGCTATTCCCCTTCTCCCCTTACTTACCGACTCCATAGGTATTACATTCACACTCTGAAGTTGAGGTCCAAACTGAACTGTTGCAGCATCAGTACCTAGATTTATTATTTTGATTTGGGATTGCCCAGCTGCAGGGAAAACTGGAAGAGTTTTCTGTAGGACAGAAAAAACTAAAATCAGTGCCCTATCCTAAGTCACATGGAAAAAGTACTATAATTACTGTGATCTTAATTATCTCATGATGAAGATTAGCATTTGCCTGATGATCTGTGATTGTCAGAGGGATGCAACTTTCATAATGGGTTTTGTTCCTAGTCTCACAAGCTGCCTTACTGCTGCCTCAGGAAAGAAGTCTCTCATCCACAACAACGCCTCCATGGCCAGACGTGGTTCCTCCTTGATTATGTCCTGTGTCCTGGTTTCAGCTGGGATAGAGTTAATTTTCTTCCTAGTAGCTGGTATAGTGCTGTGGTTTGGATTTAGTAGGAGAATAATGTTGATAGCAGCAACCAAAACATCAGTGTGTTAAGTAGTGCTGACACTAGTCAAGGACTTTTTTTCAGCTTCCCATGCTCTGCCAGGTGCACAAGAAGCTGGGAGGGGGCACAGCCAGGACAGCTGACCCAAACTGACCAAAGGGCTATTCCATACCATATGACGTCATGCTCAGTATATAAACTGTGGGGAGTTGGCCGGGGGGCAGCGATTGCTGCTCTGGGACCGGCTGGGCATTGGTCAGCAGGTGGTGAGCAATTGCATTGTGCATCACTTGTTTTGTAGGTTCTTTGATCATTATTATTATTATTATTATTGTTTTCTCTTCCTCTGCTGTCCTATTAAACTGCCTTTATCTCAACCCATGGGTTTTACTTTTTTTTTCCCCCGATTCTCTCCCCCATCCCACCAGGGAGGGGGGGAGGGTGAGCAAGCATCTGTGTGGTGCTTAGTTAGGTACTGGTGTTAGACTACAACATCCTGCAGCATGCTGTCGCTACTCTGCAGTTGTAGGAATTAGCTTTTCCCACGTACTATGGCAGCCTGGGTTCCTGAGTTTCTTTGTACCATGTTCTGACTCATTCTCCCCCAGCACTGGTGCTGCTGAACTGGGGAGAAGCATGTATGGGTGCTGCCCGGTGTGATAGCCCAGAGAAACTGAACTTCTGGAGACCCCATTTCCCACCAGATCTAACAGTAAATAGCTTCTGCTCTTGCAGAGCATCAAGAGCTGCAAGAGTTGTGTCTATTTCAGTTCTGCCTCAACCTTTCCTCCCTTCCCATACTTTTGTCCACTTCAGTCTCTTTAAGTACACCACACAACAAGAACAGGTCCACCTTTACCTTTCTGCAGGAAAGTATTATTGAAGTATATTGCAATACTGGGATTAGCATCATGTTTTCCCTCCCTCTACTTCTGTGCTCATATGCTTTGTTCTGAATTTAGGAGTCTTGGCTCATTTTCACTTTAAACACACTTTGTTCTGTATTAACAACTAAATATTAATTGTAAATACTTGCGTGTGGCTCAACTTACGTCTATTTGCACTTGCACAAGGGCAGCAGCAACAAAAGCCAAACACGCAAGGAACATCCCAACAGTCATCTTCCTCAGGGGCCTGGTACAGCAACAGAACACATACGTGAGTTAAGACAAACACTAATTCAAAGCTTCAGCTGTTAGTTGTTTTCTTTCTACAGTGGGAAACTCAAATGGCCACAACTAGCACGTTATCACCATCTGAAGGGCTGACGTTGTCACAGAAGGTGTTCTGCTAAGCTGGGTGCCTCAATTCGTGGTTACACTATCAGGAAATACATCTTTCCTGCAGCATCTTAATAACCTGTTACTCTGCATCTGCTGGGCTCAAACATTGGCTGAACATAATTATTAGGTTTCTGGAAAAGTCTGGTCCACAGGAAGAAAAAACACCAATCCAGTATGGTTGTTAGCTTTAAAACAACAAAAAGACAAGAAGTTATGCCTTTTAAAAAAGGATAACAACTTGTGTCTATATTGCTATGTTTAAATCAAAACAATATTGAATAGAAAAAGTCAGGGAAATATGCTGAATTAGGAAACAGCTACTGACATTCAGGTAAGCTGTAAGGGTAAATTTAAGGTAGATATTTTATTCATGGTATCATTTGTCATATGTAGAGTGTCCACAGATGACTGACAGTGTTTCCAGCAAAGCACACACCCCCCACCAAATTTTTCATAACTAGATGGAAAACCAGCATTGCATCTTAGCCCTGTAAGAATTGTTTTAAGAACTATATTCTCTTCTACCCTTCCAACTTGAAAGTGCTAGCCACTTCGTTACCAGCGTTAAAAATAACGTGCAATGCCCCCTGAAACTACACCTAGAAGTATCCAGTGAGCCAGACTCCTCACTGGGACCAAAGAGGAAATTCATCTTGTCTCAGGTAGTTTTAAGCCCAAAACATGACACATGCTAAGGATGTATGTTGTACTTCTACTTCTTATCCTTTAGGAGGGAGAGGGCATAGACATGGGGGAAGTGGAAAACAGTGAAGAACATCTCCCCTGCAGTCAAAAGATTTTGCCCTTAACTGGAAGATAGTGTTACTTTGCTATTAGATTCTCTTCTTCTAGTCTGTGGTGCCTGTATGTACCACTTGCAGAGTCCTATATTTTAAACAAATGACAATAAAAAAAAATTAACTCCATTGTAAATACACTATTTTCTCCTTAGCTGAATGCTTGCTTTTGTTACATTAGGGCTGAAAGAGCAGTTTAAAGAAACCACTAAAATGAGCCTCTGTTGAAATCAGGTAAGTACAACTACTTACGTAAAATTGATCTTGCATTTCTTGATTAAAGGATAAACCACAGCATCTACAACTGGGACCATTATCATAATCAGGATTGGATTCACAGTCTGTTGAATATAAACATAAGTAGGGAAAAAATTAAGTGTGTTTCAAAGTCCTTTTTTAAATTAAGGGCAATTAAAAAAAAAAAATATAATCTTTGGGAAGTACTTAGAATTGTCAGACAGAAGATTACTGTACCTGCATTTGGTCTGGCTGAATCTGAATAGCTCCCTGGTGAAGAAAAGATAAATAGGTTTTAATATTATGACAACAAATAAAAAGTAAATGTTAATTAAGAAAAAAAAAAACAATAAAAAGTAACCTACAAAATCCCCATCCATTGTTGTGGCTTGCAGTGTCCATCTTGACCCCTTAACAAAAGAAGAGAAAGTTAAATGCCACAGTAAATCAATCTTCTGAAGTTCCTCTTACATTTTTTTTATACATCAAGTGATAGGAAAGACATGCAATACAATAAAAAATAAAACTAGCTTGCTACGGGAGTATTCTTACTCTGCAATGTGAACATTTGAACATGATCCTCATGGTCCATTTCACTTTATTTACTAGTTTCATGAAATAGAGTGGAAGATAATTTAGGTGCAGAGATTAGCTGGAGAGATGGCAGGGACACCCTGCGCAGAGCGCTGCCATGCACTGTGCACAGAAGCCACCCGAGCACCTTCGTGCTGCCCGCCGGAGCCCGAGCACCCCACACCACTGACATGCGCGTCTTTCCTTCACACAGCCCAGCAGTGAGCGGCCGAGCCAGGGCTGGACCTGCCTTGAGCCCTCTGCCCAGAAAACCTGCCTAGGGCTGGGTCAAGAAGGGCTGAATTTCAGCCTGAGCCCAGGGTGAGACAAGAACATTCATCGCCGCCTCTGCGGCGAGAGCCTTTAACCACCCATGACGTACCACTGAGATGTGATAGTTATTATTCATGTAATGAGTATTTAGTTCTGAACTTCACGGCAGGGCTGCCTATTTGTAACAGGTCACACTGACAGTTACAGCTCACTGGTACTAGACTAAAGCAGCGCGATCCAGGCAATCTGGACCAAACTTCCTACACTCTGCCTTGGATAAAGCTTTCAGTCCCTGGTTCTCTCCGATACCCTCCTAAACTCATACTTCAACACTTAACTCTGAAAGCCTGCTTTCATGAGTCCTGAGCACTCAGGCCAGCAAGCGAAGGGGAATTATAGGCTTATACTTATGCTTGGAGGTGTGAGGTATTTATAACAAGTTTGAGTGATTAAGCCAACTGGCATCCAGCTCATTTCATCCCCAGTTCTCCAGAGTGTTTACGCTAGGACTCTGCATTGCATCTCCCGACTGAGAGCGGAAGAAGAATTAGAAGTAAGAAAGCTTTAAACTACTATTTCATACTCTGAGTCCTGGCTGATACAAGATTAGAAGAGGCCTCAGTCACCAAATCAGTCCTGGGCATGTCCAAATAAACTGAGTTTCCCCTGGCTGCAGAACATCCTGTACTAGCATGACTCAATAACTACCCCTCCACATCAGAACCAGGTTAAAAATTTGCGAAGAATTTGCACCCTCATATGGGTGCCTTTTATGTCTGGTGACCTCAGAGTACATAGAGTGACATGGTACAGCCCTAATTGCTAAGCCAAACATTTTCTACTTTACCTGCTGGTCAAAAAGTGCCCAGAACATGGGGAGAGGGATGTAAAGGAAAAGCACCTTCAACACCATCTTAGTCTGAGCAATCAGTAGTTTCTGCAGCAAACGAGAATTACACAAGAGGAATTAGTTAAAAAAAGACACAGTTGCAGCCTACCTACAAATAGTAGAGACACATCACGTAATGTTTACCCACATCCTGAACATCGGTGTGGGTACATCTGCCGATTTCTGTCAAGGTCTGCCTATGGGCATGGAAAGGGCTGCCTGTTAAAGGTGACATTGATATTGGAGAAACCTGCGTCTCTTGGCATGTATACCGATGGCAGCATGAGATTTAGCACTTAGTGCTGCTTTGTGTTTCTAGAAAGGAGGTGTTTGAACGACAGGTGACTGAGGAATGCATTTCACACCTGAAAAATGCTTATAGGCAAAAGGAAAATAAAGGGGACAGGCTAAGGTTTGTGCTGCTGTTGACAACAAGGCAGGGTAGATAAGAGGCAAAGGACATGGCTGGGGACTACAGGACACAAGGCTTTCAGAGTCATGGGAAGGAGCTTGTACTGAGGCTGGGGGGATGCTGTGTTTATCCACTTAAGCTGAAATTCCTAAGCATAATTCTGCAATTTGATCCCAAGACAAGCGTTATGGCCCTGGGCATTAACCATGACAGTCAACACCATGCCCATATTTCCCTTCTGCAGTCATTAAACCAGCATATTTTTGTTTGCTGAAGCTGGTTTACTGAGAAACAAAAAGTTGACAGGGATAATACTTGCTATTTTACTAATTCAAAAACTAATAGGTACTTGTATTTGTTCAACAAGGGAAATAGTCTTTTCTTCATCTCCCTCAAATTTCCCCAGGCAGCCTACGATCACACAGAGCATCGACTCATACACAGCTCTGCTTTCTCCCACAGGAGTTGGGGTGGTAACCTGCAATCCTAGGGGAGCACTGAGGTTTGGCCAGACCATTAGCTTCTAAATGATTGAGAAGCCCGAAATTATTTGCCCAGTGCTTGAGGAAATGTATCACAGAAGAGAAGCTGAGGGTCAGGGGATGTCACGGCACAGGAGTGCCTCACGCAGTACTTACGTCATACTTCTCGCTCGCCCAGTCTAGCCAGTGCTCTCTCTTGGGGAACTCCTTGCTGCGATGCCGAAACCGGTTTTTGATGGCAAACTGAGGAGAAACAGAATTTTGTTTAACGGCATTACACATATTGGTAATGCTATAAGCTGTTTCGTCATTAAAGATGACACTCCTGCTTTAGAGGGTGCTAGAGGTGGCTTACTTCTGTTGACTGCTCTAGGCATCTAAAGGAATATTGCATTTAAGGCCTCACACTGCACATCCAGTGGAGCGTGCACCTGGGATTAGGTGAACCAAACAGCTCAGAGTAGTCTCTCTCAGTGTGGGTTACTGTTAGGAACTTGAAGACCTGCCTACTTCAGACTCACTATGTACAATAAATAAGAGGTCATATGCACAGGTTTTCAGAGCGGAATGGCTGCAGGAGTACCTTTCACCATGAGAAGCTGCACCTTGTAGATATTCCTCATACCTTGACACTGAATATACACAAATATAGTCCTGAAGAACTCCTAAGACTTTCTGCATGGAATAACATGCAAGGCTGAGCTGGGCCTTCGGGGCAGCACTCTAAGCAATGGCCAAAGTCACCTGTAGAGATTTGGTTTTGACAGTGCTTACAAGACAAGCAATGGTCTGGGCTATAACAAGCTGGCAGATCTGCATGGAGAATGAAGCAGCCCATAAATGAAGAAAAAAAAAATCCCCTGACCTCAAAGCTGAGGCACTGCAAAGTTGGGATGTGCAGTGCTACTCATGCAGATTTAGCTCCCTTCCTTGCAGGCTTCACTGACATGTAACCCCCCTGACCTCCCTAATACAGTAGGGATCAATATACCTCTGCATTGTAAACAACGTTCTTTTAACAAGCTATACATTTTTTGCTGATAAGAGCTACCAGCAGCTCTGTTCTTGGCTCAGGTCAGGGGCATGTTTATCTCATCCTACAGGGCTGCGTAAAGGTACACAAATGAGGAAGGAATCGTTCCCAGAAGTTGGGATAAGCTTTTACACATGACTGACATCTTACTTTGTTTCCTTTGTGTATAAATATCTATATTCTGGTTTATATCTGAAAATAAAAAGGCAGTCTCTAAATCTGGAGGTCTTTAGCCTTCTGTAAGGAAAAAGTCAAAAAACTTCAGAAGCTTTCCTTGTATTATGACAGATTTCTGATGTAGGTGAGTGCACTGAACAGTTTTAAAAATTGCTGTCAGGGTTTTTGGGAATATAAATAGTACTTACTCCAATGCATTTCGAAACTTGAATCATTATATTGCCTTGAGGTTGAACTTTCTTGTACATCCTGCTTCCAATTACGAACACAACTACAATACGCAAACAGAAAGCAACTCAGGATTAATTGAAAAATCATGGCAAATTTGGTATGAAAACTCTAACAATGAAGGAGTTACATCAGGGTGGGAGTAAGCCTCCTAAGGACCAATGAATGTGCCTACTGGCATGTTACCATACTGTAAAAGAAATCAAATTAATACCAGCAGGTTGCTACCATTTAAGGCAAAGGACTAAATCCCAAAACTCTTAGGGCAAGTCTTCAGCAGGACATTAGTTTGATGTATGGTCAAAACAAGGACCACTTAGGACCTTGGCTCTGGCCTTGCCGTACCAGATTAAGATAGCTTTACAGGCTCCCTTTCAGGAGTCCACGACACAGCAGCTCACTAAACGCAGGGACACGTGAGGCTCTGCCTGAACTGCAGGACTCACCGAGGTGTCCTAAGCTCCCCTGCCCAGGCATGTTCCCCGGCCTCACCCTCCCACGTGCCGGGCAGGGCATGGGCAAACCCTCACAGCCACCGTCTGCCCTGGGTTGGGCGTACAGGTAAGATGGGGTCACCAGCAGCTGGAGGCCCACCCTGGGTGGGCTCCTAGTCAGGACCACAAGGGGCCAGGACCGTGAGGGATTATCCTGGTACACGCCGGCCACAGCATTCAAAAAAGCCCCCCCCAGGTTTCTTGGTCTTTGTGCCACAGCAGGAAGGCTTGGCAAGTGACCCATAGTGCAGCTAGTAAAAATGCAGGTGTTTGAGAAATACTGGCACACCAGTATGGCATTTCTCCAGTTATCTTATGCAGTTCACTATCCTAGTCTACAGGTAGTTTCCAAAAAAAGCCACTTTTTCCCTCAGAACTCACACTACATTCATAAGATCTTATTCATACACCCCAGTAGTCCAAGAAATATAGACAGTAAATTACATAATGTACAGAATTTAATGGTATATTTGTGCCTCCCCCCAGCCCCATCAGGCTCCCCTTGTAAGTCAGTCTCTTCTGTAAAAGCGAGTGCTTCAGGTTAATCCCACCCCCACGAAGAATTTTAAGTCAAGAATTGCAGAAACAATGATGTATGGGTAGAGGTTGATACCTGGAGATTTCTACCACTTTCTCATTATTCTGAGATCATTATCATCTAATCACATCTGAAACTGAAGCAGGAAGATGGAAACAGTTTCACTTACCCAAGGCAACAGCCATGAGGGCAGCAGGAACTCCAAAAGCTAGTGGATAACACTGCTGTTTGCTGTGGATGCCACACTCTTGAGCTGAAGTACAAAGTAACATTAGGTAAGAGTCCCGGTTAGCGCTGCCAGTATTTTACATAGGGTTTCTGTTCTTTGCATTCGTTGTTGACTCAAGGGATAAAAAAAATCTCTGCTGTTGTTATTGACAGAGCAGATGATCAGTATCAAACTTATCTTTCATTATCAAAAAGGGGAATTATGTATCACAAAAAAAAAAAAAAGAATCACAGAATGGTTGAGGTTGGAAGGGACCTCTGGAGGTCATCTAGTCCAACCTCCCTCCTCAAGCAGGGCCACCTAGAGCCAGTTGCCCAGGGCTGTGTCCAGATGGCTTTTGAATATCTCCAAGGATGGAGGCTCCACAACCTCCCTTGCCAACCTGTGCCAGTGCTCGGTCACCCTCACAGTAACAAAGTGTTTCCTGATGTTCAGAGGGAACCACCTGTGTTTCAGGTTGTGCCCATTGCCTCTGGTCCTGTCACTGGGCACCACTGAGCAGAGCCTGGCTCTGTCCTCTTTGCACCCTCCCTTCAGGTATTTTATGTACATTGATGAGATCCCCCTGAGCCTTCTCTTCTCCAGGCTGAACAGTCCCAGCTCTCTCAGCCTCTCCTCATAGGAGACTGACATTTGGTTTTACACTAAGGAGTGAAAAATCCTACTAGAATGGTCAAATGCATGTTCTTGGTGAGAAAGGAACACAAAAGTCTTGGGACAAGTTCATAAACAAAGTTGTGAGTAACATAGTAAGTGTAGCTTGTTGGAAAAAATTCTCAAACACCACACACCCCCCACACCCCTCCGGCAGTAGTCAGTGATTTGACTTTCTAAACTTCATGTGTACATCCTGAAATGATGCTCAGAGTGTGGACATAGCTACTAACAGGGAAAAGTAAAAGACTAAACAAAATTATTACCTTTTTGTGAATACTTCTTCTAAAAGGAGAATTAGAGAGTTTGATTTGAAAAAAATATTAGCTTGCAGCTAATTAATGTCTTGATTTAGTTTTATTAGCCTTTTAGTTAAACCTTTACAGAGTGTAATGGTATCGCTTTGCTCAGCTGAATTCATCTGTTTTTCCAAGGTAGCTTTCACCCTGTATCAGCACAGAAGCAAACTGCATGTTGTGCCTTATGCGTATCTCCCTCCATTTTGGGAAAGGATAGAATTTGCATCAAGCAAACATGTAAAAATGCTTCTGCACAGACTGTTCCAGTCAAGAAATCCGAAGGCCAGGATTTCAGCCCAGCGCTTTAGGGTTATTCCAGAACTTGCACGCCGTTTTCTTTCTTTTGAGAAAAACAGCCTTCCTCAAACTCCTGCCAAGCACATCCATACAACACCATCTGTGTAAGCTTGCAATGAAAATCCATATACATATGGATCAGTGATTTGTTTGCTTTTTGTTTAGGATCACACTAAGCAGAAGAGAAAATAACTAACTTTCTCCTTCAACAATATGAAAAAACACGATTTACTTTGTCACATGGATAAATGTGTTCCCATGTGCATAGATGCTTGTGTACTTTGCATGGGCACACTTTAGAATAGTCTCCCCTTCCAGAGTAGAGGGCTCTCTCCCCCCTTCCCTTCCCGGCAAACAGTACAACTCTTTCTTGTGTGATGGTTTTTAAGGCATTGGAAGAGGTGCCACATTTGTACCTCCCTGGAATTAAAACATGCATTAGGCATACAAGTTCATGGCTTCAGCATGTCTCTTCAGACCTAGTACTTCTGATCCTAAAGGCAACTCAGATCTCAAACTGGATTGTTTTTGACAGTACCTCACCTGTTAGAAGTCGGATGACATACATGAAAACTTGAAGACTATTTGCCAGATAACTCCACAAGATGTCAAAGAACAGACCTTTCATTTAAACCTAACTGGACTGCAATCCAACACTCATCCTTTACTGATGTTCAACTGTTTTATAAACAAATGTGTGTCCTTACCTCTGAGAATTGGGGTGATTATAGTAGATAGCAGACTTCCAGCATTAATGGACAAATAAAAGATAGAGAAGAATCTGGTTCTCTGTTTTTCCTACAGTAAAAACAAGAAGATGTTTAGAAAGGCTTAGCCAGAACCACTTTGATCAGCCTAGATTGAACAATCAGCAGCTCTGTTTGCGCGGTTCAAGACAAATAGTTATCTAGCTCCTTCTTCAGCTACTCAGGAAACACTACAGTAATGCACATGTCTAAATACGTATATTATTAGAGTATTATAATAGTGAAACACTAGTAAGAGTATCTGTATGATTGAAAATCTGAAATACATTGTTACCTGATCATCTTCAAACTGATCTCCACCAAACGCTGACACGCAAGGTTTGATCCCACCAGTACCAAGTGCAATGAGGATCAAGCCAATCATGGACAGGGCACTGGAACAAAGTAGAAAAGAGAAAAAGGAAAAGAAAAACAAATCACTTTGCTTTCTTACTTAAAGCATATGTAAGAGACTGATTGCAAGACAGTTGAAATTCAAGTAGCATAAGTTTAAGGTGTCCCACCCTTCAACCACCTGGAAAAAAGCCCCATGTACAAGGCAACTCACACGTGCACTGATACATTATCGGGAGAGCCATCGTGGTTGTGATCCGTCAGGTCATTTATGGAGCTCACTGACATGGTTGCCTGCCCAATCGTATAGACAATGGACAGGGAGACAATGGTCCTGTTATAAAGAGAGGAGATAAATTTAGATATGTTAACACAGTTACACACATATACACGCACACACACACAGATAATGCAGGCTTTTGCTCATTTCAAAGATACTTAGTAAAGAAGCACAGTTAACAGATATGACAAATTATGGACTCAACTTATCACAAGCTACTGTAAAAATCTGTCCACATACCTCTGTCACAACATTTCTATTCTGTTTATTTTTTTATTATTATTATTTTAGGTAGCCTTGTTTAATTAAGCAAGGCAAGATGACAAATATGTTCTTCCCAGCATGCTCCTTGGCAGACATTGCATGAAGTACATGGACTGTGGAAGATCTGAGTCTCTCCTATAAGAGTGTTTAACAGTGCTTGGGTAACCTCCTCTTCCTCTTGTTATCATGGACTTTTAAAATTAATTATTGTTTAAGCCTTCCTCATGGCACCCTGCTGTATTTTTGGGCACCTATACATTAAAGCCAGCAAGTGATATAATTTTTTTCCAAAAGCATGTTTTTTTTTTCTTGTCAAGCTTAAAGGTCCAGTTTTAAGCCCTGAGCCATCCTACCAAGCTCCTGTTAAGGGTCTGGTGTCCAGGGGCTTGCAGCTGTGGCACTGGTATACACAAGTACCAGAGGAGAAGGGATGCAAGGTCTGCAAAGTGATCAAACAAGTAAAAGCCAAAACAGTTTTAAAAAAAATTCATAACATCTGAACAAATGAGTGCACATATATTCAGGCTGCAAGATATCAAGCTACTTGCAGTGGCTTACACTGATCAGGCCAGCTCCACAGAGCACACTTGACAGTGGTTGCAGCCCTGGTCTCCCAGAGGCTGTCAACACAGCGGAGGAAGATGGGGGAGCCTTCAGCTGACCAGCTGCACAGCCAGCTTCATCTCTAATCTCTGAGAGACCTTTGACAAGTCAGCTAACGTTCCTGACTCATAGCCCTCCATAAAATCTTTATTGTGCCTTTTTTTAGGCAAAGTAAACACTATTAGAGTCGCTACATCGGTAAAGGAGAGCGAGATCAGGCTGTTGGAAGTAATTTGGTTACATTTCAAAGCACTTCATTCAGCATTACTTTTCTGAGCAACTCACACACAGGTAAAAACCCAGAATTCATCATTTAACGAAAGAGTTGCAACTCAGTAAAGCCTCCCACTGAGCTGTCAAGTCAACACTGAAATCACGGAATATTTTAGAATATATTCTAAGTCCCAGTTAATACCAGCTAACACAGTAATTCACTATTTCATTGGCCACCTGCAATAGGTAAAGAGGCAGTCCAGTGTAAGTATAACCTCCAGTATCTATTTTCACAGCTTGGTGAATACTTTCCTTAGTTTAGCTTACATTTTGTCCAGATGAGAGGAAAAACATGCAGCATGCTTGGAAAGCAAGTTACTACCCTTAACTGATTAGCAGAACTGTAACATTTGCCAACTCATAGTGCAGTTTCAGGTCTGAGCTAAATCAATTAAAACTTCAAGCTTTGGAGGAAAAAAAGAAAAAGAAAACAACCAAACAAAAAACTACCAAACAATCCTGGAGCAGCCAACACCAGCTCTGAAGCTGTTGTTCTGAGCTGCCGCTTTAGGTGATGGTTTAAGCAACACTGATCTCAGGTGAGCTTTCATGATTTTTGGCTGTTTTCTGAGGAAGCACTCACTTAAACTTTCCCAGCCAAGAGTCCGCAATGAGTGCTCCAAGGATCGGTGTCAGGTAGCAGAGCGCAACAAATGTGTGGTAGATGGCTGTAGACAAGTTGTCATCCCATCGCAGGAAATATTTGAAATACAAAATGAGCACCGCTGTAAGAAGAACAACAAAACAACAGGTTACAAACCAAAGTCAGGGCTGGGTGAGTAATGGTAGGCACAAGGACACACAGAACACGGGACGTACCTCGCATGCCATAGTAGGAGAACCGCTCGCAGAACTCATTGATGACGATGAAGAAGATGCTCAAGGGGTAGCCAAAGCAGCTTGGCTGGAGGCAAGAGACAGACAGTGTGAGCTCAGAGCTGTGCAACAGACTAACATTGCTCACTGCAACCCGTGGCTTGAGTAAGCTCAGTACAGACTCAGCAAGAGTGGGTAGGTACTCAGGGGTTAGGAGGCTGCACGGGCTTCTGTGGAACGACACTGGTTTACCTGAACCAAGAGTTAATTCTCACTTTCCCCGCTTGGTCCCCAGAGCCCTACAGACTTCTCATCTGCCCTTTGCAAGAGATCTTTAGCAACGCTATATTTGACCTTCAAGTGTTGCGTTATGCACATTTGAAGTCTTCAGCACCTAACCCTTAGAGCGATCTTAATTGGTATCCAAAAATATGCAAAAAGCCAATGTTTTTGAAAACTATCAAAACCCAAACTCAACAAAAACCTACCATGCTAAACCCCCACAGCACACCAAAGTTAGAAGCCTGGGACTATTTTTAAATACCTCCAGCTGAGACAGATAAACACTTAAACATTTTGTTCAAGCAAATCTCTCAGGAAGGTTCTCTATCCTTACAAATACTCTGCTTGATGAAGAATCCTTCATTTCTTCAGACTTACTAATAGAACTGACTTTACTCCTAATATAAAATGGCATGGCATTAACTGCCAGATTTACTGAGCCTTCACCTGCTGCGATAGGCATCGCCATGGTCGCAATCACACAGCTTGTGACATGGCTCTTGCCATTACAACAAAGGGAAAAAGCACACATCAGGTACAAATCTGGCATGATCAATAGAATTGGAAGCGTAACTTCTGATCGCCTACTTTTCTTAGTGGATGAATACACAATACCATTTCTATTAAAATTACTAGGAATGCAAGTTGAACATAAACCCGTAAAAAAGGTAAAATATGGAGGATTAATTCTGCAAGTTGCAAAAATCAGATTTTTAATAAGCCTCAGAACATCCCAGAGGTAAAACAGTTATGAAACTTAAGAAGCATGGACAAGAAAAAAAATATGGCATTGTTTGTCTTCATGTTGTAAGGGTTTAGGAATCAAACCAATCCATATTCCATGTGAAAGAGAAAAAAGTTAACTGTGTAGATCAAAAGGAAAGAAACATTACATGGGAAAATCCTGCCTGACATGAGTAAATCGGAGAGCCCATGTCTCCAGTAAAGCCTTTGGCCAGAGCCTTAATGAACAACACAACGCTTTCGTGAGACTTGTGTGCTACAATAGGCTTTTTGTGGATACTGCAAGAGAAATGAAAGTAAGAGAGAGTGGCGAGAGCATTGCTGACTTAGTCCGACTCGGGCATAAGGATATCCAAGCAGTCTGAACAGCATTGATCTTTGTTATCAGCTGAACCAAGTATATAGTGCACATCTTACCCATGGTTTGATAGGCAAGCTTCACTGAAAAAAAAAAAAAATCTGACTTCAGCTGAGGTGAGTGCCAGGTGGGACTCATCTAGCTTCAGAGCAACAGAAATTAAAGGCCTAAATAGAAACTTGTCACTCTTGATTTATCACATCCTCCACGGGCAGAAGGAAGTGCCTCCAAAGGGAGGCCATCCACATGTATCCCAAAATTAGATAAAATTCACTTGAAGTGCCTACTTCCCTCAGCTGAAGATAGCAGGAGCTCTAGATGACTAGCCCCAACTTGGACACAGCTTTTGGTGGACTGGAGTTTGTACAGAAGAATGCCACCCAGCCCTGACCATGCACCGTCACTAAGCCACACAAACATTCATGCTCCTGAGGAGGTGGATGGGGAACCACACCGTGAAGGTTTGGCTCAGCACCCATAGATATACCCAAAAGGTTTTGATTTCAGCAGTTGTTGGGTCAGGCCCTAAAACAGAAACCCACACTGTGCAGCTGGTTTCTGCCAGTGTAATTGGGTGTAACCTAGCTGGGGAGGAAAGGATATCCCCATCTGAAACAGGAGACAGCCTTCCCTGTGTCTGGCCTACCTACAGAGAAAAAAAGGGACAGAGCAGTCCTGGCAGGACCCATCCCCACCAGAAATTCACAAAACCTCACTAAAACCTTTTTGTCCTTCTTGGTGTTCTCAAACCTCCCCGGTGCTACACCATCACACCGCCCACCAGCTTATTGTTTAAGTGGTGGTATGTGCTCATCTGGGGAGGCACCAAACTTCCACCAAGGTTGGGTTTCTGTTTTAAGCCACTAGCACTTACATGCCTGGCAGAGATGTCCTGCATTCACACGCCGGCACAGCAGCCATGGGTGGGTTTTTCCTGGCTGCTCCTGAGCTGGTGGAGATTCACATGGCACAGCTGGGGCTGAGCGCAAACAGGGGCACACAGGAGAAAGCTACAAGGTCTTTCCCAAGGTAATAGACTTTCTATTTTTCCAAGATGATACGAGCAAGAAGAGAATATGCAGTTATACCTTGATAATATATGACCTATACTGTCCTCTTAAACCTCTGGTGCATTATACATGTGCCTACACACACATTTACTGAAACATCTTCTGGTTTAAACCCTATTGACCAGAAAGCACTGGCTCCACCACTGAAGAGGTAACCTGAAGGTTATGTTTTATAATGCTCTCTGTAACTTTCCCCTGCCCTGGGGATGCCAGGCACAGGTCTGACACCACCCCGCTGCACAGCTTTGACTTTGGCTGCTGAGGAAGTCACTAAGCTGTGAGAAAGCTGCGGGGAAAGTCTGCAGAGTAAAACCTTGCGAGATAAGAAAAGCAGAGACAGAGAGAGAGTTGCTGAGACAGGTGTCATTAACAGTTCAAAGATTCAAGAGGAAGAACACTACCACCAAAAGGTAAAAGGGTCCTAAGGGAGAGTTGGCAGATGATGACAACTCAGCCACATGAAGGATGGGCTCCGGGGATCCTTCTCCTCCCAGCCAATGTCTGCCCAGTCAGCAAAGGCTCTTCAGACATTGTATCAGGGTGGTGGGCACACTAATGCTTACCTGGGATTTAATGAGCTACCGGGCTGTTTTGTGTGTGTTGGCCAGTAACTCATTATTTTATACTTTTAAAGTACGTTTATAGGATGATTTTTTTTTCGTGCACTGCTAAAGTTACCCAAACAAGGTAACCCAGAAAGAGTCAGTATAGCAACTTTTTATAAGAGAAAACAATACTTACCGGCTTGCCCTTACTCTTTGCAGCTGTGGAGGGAAAAAAAAAACCACAAGTTAATAGAAACTACTAAGTAACATTCCTTTAAAACCACTGGAAGACATGGGAAAAGTTCAGCTCGAAACAAACCACGAAACAAACACAGTGTTGTTCAGGATGAGTAAATTTTCAGTTTGTTAAAGGGGGATTTTGTATAGTTCAAGGAGTTTATTAGGAAAAACTTTGCTTGATTGCCTTTTGTTCTTCAGGCTATACACAGACTCTCATACACTCAAACACTATGCAAACACTCATACGCTATGCATAGACTCACATACAATCAAAAGGGACTGATGAGACAAAGCATCCCATCCTACTATGGCTGCTCACCACACATCATTCAAGGCGGTGGTAGACCACCCTACCACGCACAGAAGATGAATCCTGGTTTAATTCACTCTCATGAATGTTACCCTTAAGGCAGTTCAAGAGTAAGGAATAGACTGAAGATGCCCTGCCAGGGCGGATACCAAGTCCTGAAAAGGGAGAATCTTCACATGGCTCAGACTTAAGGAGGGCTGAATACATGGCCCAACAGAGTGATCCACATTAGCAGGTATTCCCATAAGCTGCAGATTAACCTAGGAAGCCCTGGAAGCACAGGAGGGGTCTCACTGAAATCAGCAAGAGCAGACAGCTGCTTGCAGCCCCAAAGTCACTTCCAGCTGCTCACGGCAGGTTCGCTACCCCTGGCAGCCCTCCAAGCACTGTCCTGCAGGGCGTGCTTGGCTCAGGGGACAGGCTCGAAGGCTGAGCTTGCATCGTTTCAGATAAAGGCCCTGTGCCCACATAGTGGATGTCAGCATTTCTGATAAAACCACATGAGCGAGTTCATTATCATTAAGATAAAACCAAGTACAAGATGTGAACTTTGAAATCCCTGCTTGCAAATGAAATGTGCCCATAATAGATCTCTATAAGAAAAACATGTTTGCCAAGATCATTATTTAGTCCATAGTACACAACAGATGAAAACAGCTGACAGCAACACTACACTTTAGTGTTTGACACGCTACTGAATAAAGTCACTTTCAAAAATTATTAAAGCAAATTAATACCTTCACAATAGAGACAGAGGAAGCATTATGCATGTAGTTCAAGAATATATTTCCCTAGAAAACAAGTAACATCCAGAAAGTGCTAACACACCAACTTCAGGGCACAGGCTCAGATACCCAAGTCGTTAAAGTTATTGGTAATGTCCCTTACACAACTCATGTGAGCAGATATACTGAAGGATACCAAGGCATTACTGATAGACTATCTTCATAACAACTCCTTGGTTATTTCCAGTTGTTGGCCTTTCCAGCACACACGCATGATACTGCCAGTTTTTCCTAACATCAGTCTGAGCAGCTCACTCCTGTCTGTTAGCTAAGCCTTGGGAAAAAATATCAAGGAACTTGTAGTTGGTTGGGTTTTTTTCCTTTCCCGAGGGTAAAAGTATCACCTCTGCAAGAAACCCTACACAGAGGACATTGCAGAGGCATTTTTTCCGGACAACATTGACTGACTTCAATGTTTAAGAGACAAACTTATTTCTCAACCGTTTTGACTTTCCCCCTCTATTCTCCTTTTACAGCAACAGACGGGAAACTCCTGATGCCATTAAAGCCAACGTTTCAACGTAGACACCTAAACTGTCTGAGGAACTCCACTGTTGGACAGCTTCAGGGTTAGACCTTCAAAAGCACAGAGCACCCAGCATTTTGCATCAATTTCAGTGATAAATCCAGGGTTTTCTAGCGGCACATTGGAGCAGTCCCTCCTTTGGGCAATCCTCTTGGTACCTCTCATTCTCTCCCCACAAAGAATGACCTGCAGAACTGCTCATTTTCATCACAAGAGAGCTTTGCATTTTTCAAAATAAAGCTCTAAACAGTTATGCACTTTGTATTCCCTTAAGATATTAAATATTTTTAAACAGTGCAAAGACAGAAGCCACTCAGTTCTTGGCTTGAGCGCTGAATGTAAATAGTTATTTATCGGTGGGTTACTCTCTCCTTCCTACACTTGCAGGCAAGGTCGGGGACAGGCTTTGGGCTCTGACCCCTTCCCCAGCAGCTCGCACCAGTACGGTTCCCTGAAGTCACAGGGATGCTGTGGGATGCTGCAGCTCTTGCAGCTCATGGTCCATGTCACAAGATGGAAGTGCATTGTCTTGCTCCATGTGGCCATCCCAGCAACTTCACCTGGTTGAAATACTTCATGTCTGTGGCCAGGCTAACCCTGTACACAACCATACTGTCACCTAGGATGTTCCTGGCTCCAGAGCGAGCCTGCTCTCCTGCCACCTGACTCATGGCACAGCCAAGCCTGTTGCCTCTGCCCCTTGGAGCAGCCTTACAGCACCTACACAAGGATGCTGCTGCCATCGGGACAAGTGACTCCAGAAGTCCCTGCTTCAGACCTCGCTCTTCCAGAAAGATACTGACACAGAAAGACTCAAAGCCAACCTGTAATATTAGCAGCAAACCTGGTGTTACATGAGCAGACCCAGCTGCATGAGGTTTCTCTCTCTTCCCAGAGCCATCACCATTTTCCTGGCTGTCTGCTCAAGCCAGCGAGACCCTGGTGCCCCTCTGGGCAGCAGCACTGCTGAGCTCTGTCTGCTCATCACTACGGATGCCTGTCCCCAGAGCACAGATTTGCCTGCTGAAGATGCAGTGGTACTTTCTCATTTTTTGGGCACCTCAGGTTCCTCCCCTAGGGGAGACAGGGTTTTCCCAGCTCAGGAACTGCTTGCTAGGAGAGGCACACCAACATGCATTCATACTGCAGGACCAAGGGTCCAGCAAAGGGTGATGAAGAGCCACACCACAGAAAAGCATCGTTTGTGCCTTTACTACTCAGTGTTCCAGTTTAGACAGGAATGAATCTTCAGGATTAACTAGCTAGATGGGCTCTGCCCTTATCTGAACCTTCCAGCTGTGTTTCTATGTATTTAAAGAACACTGATTAGGTCAACTGTAGGTAAACTCTCTTGTGAAAAAGCATTGTTAAGAGCTATGAGAAACACCACATTTAACTTGTACTAGGATTTTAAACTCCACACACTTTAAAAGTCTGAGATAAACCTTACCAGCTAGGGGTTCAGCCCAAAAAGCTTACAGAGGTTAAGGCAACATTGCTTGGCTTTCACTAGGGTTCCAAGGCAGGTTCGTGCAACCTTGGCTATATAGCATTGCCAGAGGGAGAGCTGCCCCGGAGGAAGAGGGCTGATGAAGAAGCAACAGCCGGGGATGGCCCAGAGGAGCACAAGGCACCCGAAGGTGCCCTCAGACCTGCACCGAGCAGCAGAGCCAGCCCTGGGGTCCCGGGCCCCCCTCGGCCATGCTGCCAGCTCTCCACGGGCTGCTCACAGCCCAGCACGGGTCAGAGGGAGGTGGCTTGAGGACCCCCTGGTACCCAGCCCCGGAGGCTGCATCCCTCCAGCAGCCCCGCCACCCCGCGGGCCGGGCTGGGGGGCGGCCCCCGCATCCCACCCAATGCCCGGGCACCCACCTCCGGGGCACTGCCCCCCGCAGCACCTACCCATGCTGCCAGCGTGGTGTCGGCTGGGCGCTCGGGGAGGGAAGGAAGGAGGGAAGGAGGGCGAGAGAGGAAGGGTGCTGGGGGTGGCCGGGCTTTAAGGACGGCTCGGGGGCCCCGCCCGGCCCCGGCTGCTCCGGGGCGGTGCCGCCGGCCAGGGCAGCGCCGGTGGCGGGGAGGGGAGCGGGGCAGCGCCGGTGGGGGAGCTTATCGCCCGGGCAGCTATTGCGGGGTTCACCCGCCCTTGACCCGCCGGTTTGGGAGGGTTTGAGAGCCGCTGCCAGCCCTTCCCGCCGCCCTCTGCCCCACCGGCTTTTAAATGAGGAGTGAAACTCGCTGCTCGGGTTTGTGTTTTTTTTGTTTCTGGGGTTTTTTTTTGTCTTTCTGTGGCTATGAGAAAGCACAGAGCCAATGCTGTAAGCTAAATTGAGCGCCGTGCAATGCTAACGCCGCGCATCGTCCCTTTGATGTCAACGGCATGATGGAAAACTTCCTAAGTGAGTAAGCGGACTACACGCTGTGTGTGGAGGGCAGCTTTCTGCCTCGTTCCCTCCTTTCCAGCCTGGGAGATGGAGTTTATCCCGAATCCTGTTGCCAAATGCAAGAGGAAACACAAGTTTGCTGGCTGGCACTCGGTTTCTAACGATGACTGACCTGCGGCTCCCAAAAGTTGCCCAGGGAAGTTGTGGATGCCCCATCACTGGAAGCATTCGAGGTCAGGTTGGACGAGGCCTTGAGCAACCTGACCTAGTGAAAGATGTCCCTGCCCATGGCAGCAGGGGTTGGACTAGATCATCTCTAAAGGTCCCTTCCAACCCAAACCATTCTGTGAGTCTGCGTTTCTGTAACCCAGTTCATTCGTCACTTCGGTCTGTCTGCAGCAGACGGCCGTCCTGCGTGCCGCGTGAGCCACCAAACTACAGGGCAAGCTGAGAGAATGCTGATCAGTATAACACAGCGTACGCTGCATGCTGAACTGTGGCAATGCCTGCATCTTACTCAATTGGATTTATATGTGAAATAAATGGGTGAGAAGGTCAGCATGAGAATCACCAGAGTGTGAGGCCAACAAGAAGAGCGGATTAGGGAAGCTGCACAATACTAAGACTTGAATGTACTCAGAATGCAGAAACAGAAAAATATTAGTAGGCGTTGCCAAAAAAGGAAATTTCTGAAAGAAGAGGCTTTTGAGGCTTTGAGGCTTGCTGATGTTGTACTACACTGGTCTGTGGTTTATGCAATCAGTCTGATGGCGTCTCCTACAGCGTGCACTTAATAATTATCTGACTGCTGAACTGGTTGATTTCTTCTTAGGTACAAATCAAACAAGCGCTGCAATATATTGCAATGTGGAATACCTACAGTCAGCACTTCAGGTGCTAAAGAAGGCTGCTGCGATGTAGAGCTACAGCTGAACCCAGATTTCCTAAACTGTGTTTATATGGGGGTAATCTGCTCAAAGGACCTCTACCCTTTTGGCAGTTACTCATACACTTGACTGTTAAAATTCATGAATAAATTCTTAAGGTAAAGAATGAGTGTGTGGTTATAGCTATATTTATAGCATGCACTCCTGTAAGAAACACAAATCTTGCTGTATAAGTTCCACTGCCACAGCTGATCCTAGTCATATATCCCCACTCTGTGAGATAAATATATACATAAAAAAATATATACACATATATATACATATAAAAATATATATATACTTATATATGGCTGCACAGCACAGGCAGTGTTGCGTTTCTCTATTATGGTTACTCCAGCAAAACAAGCAGTCTGTAATGCAGTGAGGAATGCTGAAATTACTGATAGCTCGTTCACGTACAGAAATAATTGAGATACCACCACCATTTCTGAGGTGCTGAAGTATGAAATGAAAGATGCGATTTCTTCCCTGAACATTTGGTCTCTTCCTCTTGCATAAACAACGGCGGTGAATGGGAACAGATTCTGCTTTCATTTAGTAAGCTGATACCACGAGGTTGACCTCTGCGGGGCTATTTTGTGGTTGTACTCATTGGAGGGACAGAATTTGTTCTTAGAAGATTTGAGTTCCCTAGTGAGGCTCGCTTTCTAGGAAAGCTCAGAGCACAGCAGGGCTGTGAAATATTCAGTGAACAAAGATGAAGACGTAATTCCACTTCTACAAAGCTCTGAACTCACAGGAGTGCATTTTCAAGGTATAATAGAAAACTCAGGCAACATAACTTTGAATAATTAAGTATAAACCACAGCTGGTGATTAGAAAGTACAGTATGTGATTTCTGTAAACTGTACGGGTTAAAATGACACATTATTCCAAGACCATATCCTAGCACCAACTGTTTGGCTGTATGGGTGGAAATTTTAATTGATGGGTACCTTACTCTGTCATTAGTTAAATACCACAAAATATCACTCGGTTAAAGGTTGTAGGGAAGTCGGTAAGATTGTTTCCTTATGTCTTGTAGGTAGGAAGAACACAATCATTTTAGAGAAGCTAGTGAGGTAAATCCATAATATGGAATAGCTGATCACAACTATTCATTATTTAACTTCTAACAACCTGAATTAAGATTGAAGCATCTTAAAGAAAATGGAGACAAATTACTATTTGTTTAGAATATGTGCATTTTATAAATCTTAATAGATGTTTTTGACTCCATATTTTAGATTAGAAAAATGGTAATAAGCATAATGAAATTGCAAGGGTGTGCAGCTCATCGTGGGATAGCCAGTATTGGGCAGGATGCTGAAAACTGATTTAGGTAGTGCATTAATTCCATTATGAACGAAGACCAATGGATTTTGCTCTATAACCACAATTTATTTGGTTTTTGCAGTGGAGGTAGCCAAACACTAATGCTAGTCACTTCCCAGTAACTACTCCTCCTAAGATAATACATCCTTCCAAGAAAAGTTTATCCCCACCTTCGAGATAGGGAATCTGAGGAAAAAAGTGAATAGTGAATCAGCTGGTGCATACAAAAGCCTTCCACAGAGGAGCTGCACTTTCTAATGTAACTGAGGCATCTCACTAAAACCACGTGTCGTGGTTTAACCCCAGCCCACAACTAAGCACCACACAGCTGCTCGCTCACCCTCCCCACTCCCTGGTGGGGTGGGGGAGAGAATCGGGGAAAAAAAAAAAGTAAAACCTGTGGGTTGAGATAAAGACAGTTTAATAGGACAGCAGAGGAAGAGAAAACAATAATAATAATAATAATGATCAAAGAACCTACAAAACAAGTGATGCACAATGCAATTGCTCACCACCCGCTGACCGATGCCCAGCCGGTCCCTGAGCAGCGATCGCTGCCCCCCGGCCAACTCCCTGAGTTTATATACTGAGCATGATGTCATACGGTATGGAATAGCCCTTTGGCCAGTTTGGGTCAGCTGTCCTGGCTGTGCCCCCTCCCAGCTTCTTGTGCACCTGGCAGAGCATGGGAAGCTGAAAAGTCGTTGACTAGTCTAAGCACTACTTAGCAACAACTAAAACATCCGTGTGTTATCAGCGTTATTCTCCTACTAAATCCAAACCACAGCACTATGCAAGCTACTAGGAAGAAAATTAACTCTATCCCAGCCAAAACCAGGACACCATGAATGTTCAGATAACAAAGAAAACAGAATTTGTTTGCTGTGACCTTTCTCGTAGCCCTGTGTCTCATTTTGTTTCTTGAAGATACGGTTTGCTAGCAGAGCAAATAATTGGTGGGATGGTCTGGAGAAGATGGGGACCGCAGGGAGGGAGGGCACCAGGGGCCTCTGAGAAGGGGTCTGCAGCAGTTCAGCTGCATTTAACCACCAGCAATACAGCTGCCAGGTGCTGTGCACTTCTATAAGAGACGCTAGGTTTGGTATTTGAGATGGTCACTTAATTTCCATGCAAAGATCAACTTTGGCCCCAAAACATATGGACTCGCTACCTCAGAAGTTTGCTAAACCAGACCAGGGACATGCAGAGAAAGAGAAGTTTTCTACCATCCCAGCCTGCCAGCCCAGCTCAGCAGCATTTGGCAGGTATTCCTCCCCAGAAAAAGGAAAAGAGTTCATGTTCTGTAGCCCAGAAGGAACTTGGCTTCTCCGACAGGTCTGTCTGTACACACTGAACGCATGGGTGGAGGGGGAAGCAGGGGAGGGGGAACTAGAGCGGAGACCTGTACATAAATAAAGTAACCAAGTAAACTTTATTTACCTGGAGCTGCCCCAGACTAATGCCAAAAACCTTTGGCTCATTAGCAATGCCTGTGGCAACATGCAAAGTTAACATAGCAGATGTAGACCTAATGAGGTAATGGTACACGATACATTGTGAAGTCACTTCTGCCAAAAAGTGGTTTTGTTTTTTTTTTTATTTTTGCTGAAAACATAACTTGAGGTCAATAACTCAGAGTGTTTTATTTCTAGTTCATTCACTCTGTCTGAGAACACTGTCTTCTGCTACATTCACTCGTATTTTTATTGGTGAGGAGAGCACAGGATGGATTGCCAGTAAGGAAAAGAAGCCCCATACAGACATTTGTCAAAAGTAGACCGCGAGGAGCAAGGGGTGTCCCCACTGAGCTGGGATGTACCCCTTAGTCCACTTCCCCTTTATATCCATCTCCATCATGACAACACCTTTGCTGCTTTTTCCCTCCACAGTTTTTCCTCAGGGAATCTGATGGGACGGTGTTTTGTGCAAAGCCTGGATTTGATAGGGAACTTCAGTTCTGGAAGTGTGGTCTGTATGGAAACCAGTGTTAGCAGGCAGTTGCAAGGAGGTGTTGAAAATCTTGATTTTTGGATGTAGAGATGTTACCATCCCTTCCAGCCTTGAAATGCCTTCGCAGGTCCAGCCTTCAACCTTAACCTTTGTACCAGGCGGTCAATAAATTAAGAGAGCACACATCATGCTGTGCCTGTGTAAAACATCAGGCATGAGACTGGGAGAGCAGAAACACGCAGTTTTGGTGCTGAGTTACAGTCAGACCTTATGCAATCTGAGTCTCTGAGGCTGGGAGATTCTCACCTGCCAAGCGAGGGCACTCCCAGCAGGTATGTGGGGTAGGCAAATAGGAGTGTTAGCATAACTACTAAGGGCAGCTGGTAAGGGAAGTAGGGCAGAACAAAAGAGTTCCTGATTCAAAGCCTTTACGTATTCCTTTCTACTACAGAGAAACACGTACCTTCGAAGCATGTGGCCATATTTAAGAAAAAAGATAACAACGAAGGTTAAGTATCCTGCACCCAGCTAGGATTCAGCTCTTTCATTGGGTAGTGAAAGCTTTTTCTATTCTGAATTATGTACCTCTGCCTGTCTTCATATTACATTTGAATTTGCCTGACACACAGCATCATCCTCTCTCACCTAAGGCAATGCAAGTTTGCTGCATGTTGTCCAAAGCATTACTGAAACCACCCAACCATCTCTTTGATAGTTTGTTTGTTTTCTTTGTACTTCCACATTGATATTCTTCTTCTGAAACTTCAGATTCGCATTGTGAGACCTGACATTTTCAAGCAAACTTTTTAGCTTTTCCTTGCATTGCGTCTGCTGAAGTTTCATCACCAACATGTTTTCAGACAAATTGTACTTAGCTTTTTTCTTAAGGACAGCACATCAGAGTGTCAGCAGCGCAGCAGCTGCTAGGGCTGGCTGGATTATCTTGTCAACTTACACAACCAGCCCTACAAAATGAATCATGTTGTTGACTGGACGACGCAAGTACAAGTGTCATCTCTTGACCAATCTGTGTTTTGACTCAAGCACACGTTAAAAGACTGGAGTTAAACTGACCCAATATTTAGGAATTGAAGTGTGATTTGTATTTAACTTGTAGAGATACTTAGATGATTATTTATAAGTGATACACACTTTTTTCCCCCTCCTCAAATAAATCATCTTATAAGATTGGATGCTCACATTTTCAAGGGAAAACATCCTTTGACTTTGTACATCATTTTTGGGGTGGGAGAGGCAGTGCTGCTATACAAAACATACATGACTGCAGATGACATCAATGTCCATACTGGAAAGAACATATTTTGAGTTCAGGCAATAGGACATGATCATATAATTTTCTAGAGATACATTTTCCAGTGTTGAAATTCTGCAACTGGAGAGCAAGAGCTGACACTGTCTAGCTGTTGCAGCCCCGTTAGAAGTTTGCAGGTGGGCTTACCCCTCCTGAAATGGATTTTCACATTATTTACACAGACATTCATGTTTTCACCGTAGGATACAAAGCTTCCTTCTCTCCATTACCTATAGCTATACAGTATCTCACTGAGATTTAAATGAAAACTTTAGCAGCAGTATCTGACAGAATTTAATATGCAATTAAATTTCAATGGATTCATTTATCTCACTGCTCTCTTGTGAAGTTGCTATAAAGTAAATTTTCATATTTCATCTCAGAAATCTTGGCCAGTTTTGTGGCTACTGAAAGATCCAAGCATCCAGGGCTCAGTTGGATTAATTCAGCCCACTGTGATTTGAGGGGTCAGTGGGAGGAGAGGTCAGCCAGAAGGGACAGTGTAGTGGAGGAAAGGGCTAGAAGAGGGTTTCATGGTGGGGGTCCTACACTGAAGGGGAATAGGGTCTGAAGAGAGGGGCAGGAACATCTGTAGCTTGCTAACCTGGGTAGGTGGTCAAGGAGGTGCTTAAAAAGAGAGAAGCTCTTGTGGCCCACAGCCTCAATGAAATTCGTTTGAGACCTCCCAGGTCCTTCATCAGCTGTGAAGCATCTCCCAGCCTCCAAACCCCTTTCACCCCTCCTGCTCCCCCTTTTGCACTCTCAGGCCCTCACCTGCACCCCCACTCCTGCAAAACATAGTTTGGTCTATGGCAGCAAGAAATACTGAGATGTGCTGGACAATATGGATTCGCCCGTCAAGCAACAAAAGCATCACCTGCACACTGCAGTATCTCTGAGGGCTTCTCCGCATCTCTACTTCTCTTTGGTCTTTTCCAGTAGCACCCTTAACCTTCTCTAGCTGGACTCCTTATATTTTTAACACTTGTCCAAATTAGAAAAAAAATGTGTTACTACTGACATATGCAGTTATATTCTTATTTTCTTTGTTCTTGGCACTCTCTTGAGCAACTGATTCCCAGTGGGCAGCACCACACCATTCAATTACTTTGTTCTTTCAGCTTTTAAAACAAGGATGTCCTCTTACCTTCTTAGGCTTGGAAAGCCCAGGATTTGCTATTACTTGGATTTTGTTTACACGTCATGCTAATAGCTCAGCCCATTTTCCCCTTAAGGGAGGGGAAGATTTTGAAAAGAAAGAAAAAAAATTAACAAACAAACATCGAAAAAACAACCAGCAACAGCTTTTTGCTTCTTGCAAAAACTTCTGGGTAAAATGCATTCAGTACAAAGGTGAGGTTACAATACAACAGTACGTAAACCACCTAAAATTACATAATATATTTCATAAACTGAAACGGCAGCATGTAAATAACCTGGTCCTGCATGTCAGCTTAACATGTTGCTGGGTTACTCGCCGCTTCCCTCAACATAATGAGTTTTCCAAGAAGCAGGACATGATAGTCTTCTGAGAAGAACCAGAGAGAGAAGTAGAAACCAAGAAGCACATTCCCATATTTTCAGGTCAGGCCAAAAGCAAAGCCTGGTTGCTTAACAAGTGCTGCTCAAAATGGTAGGACTTTTTCCTGCCCTGGTTACACTCGTTGTTGGAATACAGCCAGACGTTTCTTTCTTTTAAGTGTGCATTTTTCTTACGTGTTGAACATATTCCATTTGTCAGAATGGCTCCTGGAGATCCCAACAACCGAATGAAAGATAATTGACAATCTACTCACAAAAAAAGACTGTATGTGGCCTTCTAGCGCTGTCCTCCTCAGAGAAGTAGCATCAGTAATACAGAGATTTTAATTCCATAATTAAATTGCCTGCAATTTTGGTACTGAAAGCTATCCTGCAAAGAGTGAACGAAAAGACTCACTTTTTAGTAGCTCTAGACAGAAAACATCTTTGATGTCTACATCTGAGCTAATGTTCTGAAGAACAGTAATGCGGGCAGGTGAGTCCTTTTCCTCCAGTGGGACGTTTTACCTTCTGCTTTCTCTCTGCTCCCTTTTTCTTTCACGAGACTGGGAATCGAATTGCCATCTCTCAACCTCCTGCCTGAAATCCTGTTGTTGAGGGAAGGTTGTGATGGGGAGAAAAATTAAGGGTATAACATGTGATTGAGCTCTTGCAGTCTCCAGTTCTTCTGGTAAGTATGGCTGTTACATATGGAAAAGGTAAGGATCACAAACCCTACATCTTATGTTTATAGTTGTTTAAAAAAAACCCCGATAAATATGATACTGACAAGGAAATCAAGTTCTGCTCATAATTCACTTACTGTCTTGTGGTGGAAGAAGTGTCCAACTAAATCAAATGTAAGCACCAAATATAACCATGGCAGCAGTGTATCATGTTTTTTGTTGTCACAAATGTCACCTTTTGAGAATTCTGATTATCCAGTGCTAAAAAAGGCATTTGAAGATATGGCTGAAGTTTCAGGAGACTTTGGAAGTTATTCAAACACCTGCAGTTACACAAAAAAACAAAATTGTTTAAAAATAATATGCTGTCTAATCAAAGGTTATATCTTGCCCAATATATTGATCAATACTTCATTTTCACTGCTCTCTTAACTGTCAAGGTTTGCAGAGTTTGTAGTTATTTTTCTACTGCAGATTTTTATAAATGAGCGAGTTTTGCAGAAAGAGCTGTTATTAATCAGAGTGTAACGGGCCTAATGGGTTGAAAATGAGGATTTAGAATTCACAGCTTCAATTCTTTCTTTGCTGTTGACCCACTGACACTTCAGTGAATAATCTAAACATCCCACATGTTTTTCTGTCTGTAAAAACATAGAAGTTATGAACCTTTGTAGGTATTCATCAGATTTTCAAACAGAAAATTTTCTACTTCTTTACCCTAAAAATGCTGTATAATATGAAGATACCTTGCATTCAAAATTGTCTAAGTCTTCTTACAATGAGATCATGGAGTTAGCACACTGGAAGTCTTGACATCCTACACACATGCTACATGAAAATCTTTCTTTTAAAAGAAGATTTCAAATTGCTCAACCTATACAACAGATACACTATATACACAAGAAACATTTTCTATAATGGAAACAGTCCCTCATGATGCAAAACCAATGCAGAGCAATGTTTCCTTATAAAAAAAAAAGAAAAAAAAAAGAAAAAAAGGAAAGGGCATGCAAGCAGAATAAATTGAGGAACAGATTAGCCTGCAATGTAGAGCTTTCTTACGTAAACAAACAATTGTATCTGGTCGAGAACAAAGCTCTTCAAAACACTCCTAGCTAGTTATAGGTAAAAGCTCTAAAAAAAAAGTAGCCTAAAATGGAAGGGCTTGTTATTATGGAAAGGCCTTAAGACACTAAGACACTTGAGCATTTTAGTAACAGGCTATAAAATCATCTTCCAGACAACAAATGTAGCATAAGCTACACAAAAATCACTTGAACCGGAGTGGTTGAGAATCAGTTTGTGTATCAGAAGTTAATCCAGGCTTATCCCTCCAGAACTGCAGATGCTTCAGATGAAGCAAGTACTAGAACAGAGCCCACCTTTATCTGTTTCAGTACTGGAGCTGAACTTATATACTTTTAAGTATATATATAAAAGTTAAGCTTGTATACTGTTATTAGAAAGCAGTTCTTTATTAATACCAGTTTCAGTACACTACCACCTTCCTTTTTTATGAATGTAATATTAATCAGAAATGCTTTCTTTACCAAGCAGTAATACCTGTCTTTTGCTTATGGTAAAAAATCAAGCCTGTCCAAGCAGAAAAGGTTTATCTGCACCCTCTCTGTAAGTAACAGGAATACCCATTTCATTATGGTGTACATATCGAATAGCTTTGTCCTTTGTGATCTGCTTTCTGATTGGTTACTTATTACAATTATTTATTATTTATTACAATCTCTCTAATACTTATTGGTGTGTCCCAATAAGAGGTATCCTCAGCTATATTCATCCTCATATTGAAAAAGATTAATTTTGTTCTCTTTTTGAGAACATTTTCTAAAAGTGGATGAGAAAACATGGTCAAAGAACACGGTATCATCTTCTTGCTCCCACACCCATTCACTTACAGTTCCTGGAGACAACGAGCAGTTCCTGGTTTTGTATCCTTCTAAAATGACTTCCTTTTCTTCCTGTTATCAGATAACACGAACTCCTAATGAGGCCTCTCTGCTATAGCTGGTTTCGTTAATATTCACACTGAACTTTCCTTTATCGTTCACTGGGGAACAGCTGACGCTGGGTATCTGCCTAAGACTTGAAATACTCCAACCAGTAACCCTTGACAAGCTTCTCTGGAGCCCTGCAAACCCTTGCAGAAAAGGTGTCTAATTGTGCTCAGCTGAGACCACAGATTTTCATAGGGCAAACATTGCCTACTACAGAAAAAATCCAGTATCTTCAGAAAGCTTGAACAGAGACGGACGCTGCCCCACCAAAGATCATCAGTGACATCCCACCTTGTTGCACGGGGTCGTTAATGAGCAGGAAGACAGTTCTCTGGTGAAAGACAACCCTGGTAAGGACGGATTGAGATGAGATTCAGGACGCCATTGTAGTACATGTGCACAGTTCAAAATATTTGCGTCTGGCTCACCTTAAACATGATGAGCTGAAGCACGACATGGGAACAATGGTCAAGAAGATGTTCTGTCTGATGCTGACCACGACTGTTTTCTGAGCCTGAACACTGCTGAAGCCTGCTATGAAAGAGGAGCTGAACACAGTGAAGGACTTTGGCTAAATGGCTTATTTGCAGGGAAGGCAACTATTTTTTTTGGCTGGAACAAGGCCACCGGATCTGAAAAGAATGGAGAATGGACAAAGAGGGGTGTTCAGAGACTGAGCCTTGCAGATGGCTGCTGAGGAGAAAGATGTGTGAGCAGTCTCCCTAAAGGGAGGCCTTATCTAAAAGAAGCTATGGTACAGACAGAACCAAGCACCAACAGTATCTCAGCAGTCAAACAGCTGAAAATTAACTGGCACAAAAGTCAGGTTGAAAGTTTAGTCCTGGCAGAAGGGATATACTGCACCTGATTTATCTTTTCCCTTCTCAGGATCAAACATGTATTTTTCACCCCTGGTGTTATGCAATGCAGTTGTACATTATGAAACCATTGCCACATCCTCCTAACAGGTGTTGCCGCATTTTGTATCGGGGTGAAGTTGGAATCATATGAATTGTTTTTTAAGTTATTTGGGATAGAGAGGTGCTATTTAACTTGCTATTTGACTTTCATTGTAGTAACTCAGATTTCTTTTTTTTTTTACAGCAGTCTGACATATTTTGCAATCAGGACAGACAGAAGGAATAGAGATGATAAAATACAGCCCATTTTTTATTTAGTGGCTCAGTTCTCCTAGTGAAGAGGTTCTCAAGAATCAAGATTTCAGTAAGGAAGAAGCTAGGCCTGAGGCAAGGTCAGGAAGCTGGATGACACTGTAACTTAAGCCAAGATTTTCCACTCTTATATCACCAATAAATAAAATATGTATCAGCTATTGTTAAACACAGGATCTGAAAAATGGTTCCAATGACAAGCGTACATATAAACTGCATACAATACATACAAAAAGGGAAAGGACAATTTAGTGCAGGTGTTGGGCAAGAATTTGTGAGCTTCAATGGCAATATAACACATCCTGCTAGGAAAAGCGGGAGATCTGTTAATATCTTAATTTACATATAGCAATATAATTAGCTAAGGTTAGAGTCAAGCTGATGTGTATTAATGTCTTAATTGAAAGGAATAAAAATTAATTAAAATAGACAAACAAGACAAGTAGATTAAGAAAAGGAGGTTGAAACAGGTCGAATTGAAATGCTTTCTATGAACTATTTAACTGTTTGACCAATAACTCCAACATAACTCAATCATATGTAGGTGACTGGCAATTTGGGAAAAGGAAAAAAAAGCCAGAATGAAAGACTTATGAGCTCCAGGAGGACCACAGCTCAAAAAATGACTTTTACATTTAAAGAGGACAACAAAGTATATTGTGGAATTTTTCACATGCTTATTAATTTAAATTAACTCAGTTTTCAGTAGAGGCCCAATCAGGTGTCTGCAACCTGAGCAAGAACAGCTGTCAGCCAAGAAACAGGAAAAGGTTGCACCATCAAATGGCTACATGACGTTAGGTCAGTTTAAAAACGACAAATTAGGACACAAGACACCTCGTGTATGAAATTGGATTGAGGAATTGCAGGTTCTAAGAATTTCAACCCAGGGCCTTGTTTCTTTTAACAGGTTTAGGCAAAATCCAACTTCCATGCTGCATGGACCAAATGGTTTAACTGTCACGTAGAAGCTGCTACGTACCACCCAAAACTGAGATAAAGTAACTTTCTCACTGCTACCTGAAAGGTGGAGGCAGAGGAAAGGAACGAGAATGAAGCTCTAGGTCATTCATACAAGACACTGTTCTCTCAAACAAGCATCCCAGGCATTTCTTCACTTATAAGCGTTTCAAATCGCTTCAAACACTGGAAATATTAGCATATAATTGCTTGTCAGCTGCTTCACTAGTGCTTGCAGTACAAGCTTCTGCTGTGGCTAACAACTGGCTGAAAGCTGGCAGCTGAGCACAAGTCTTTTGGCAAGTAACAACACGCTGTCCTAAATGAAGACCCCGTCAACAACAAGACCACTTCCTAAAATTATCGTGTTAGCGACTGCATGCATCTGTTCTCCCAGAATGTTGTTATAAAATAGCCATGAAACAGAACAAGCCAATAGTAACTAACATTAGCTTAAGACAGCTAATGATTTCATGCTATTTTTCAAATTTTGGCTTCAGCATTTAGACCTAAGAGAGACCATTAGCTCTGAACTAATGCACACAGCCCGAGCTTTGTACCACAGGTTGCCTATACCTGAAATAAAGAAGTAATTAAATAAATAACATCCCCTTACTGTAAAGAATGTCTGACAGAAGATGCCCAGACCTTTGGAATTCAGCACCATCGGTAGCGTTTAATGTGGTGGTTAATGGGGATTAAGAGCCTGATTTGAATCTCTAATCTGAATTTGCCTGGCTTCAGCATCCAATCTCTGCTATGTCTTCCTTAGCCACATCAAAAAAGCCTTGCAACATCCACTATGCTTTTTGGCAAGATTGCTTTTGTATTGTACACCCCTTCTCAATTTTCTACTTGATAAGTCGAAACGCTCTCCCCCAGATCTCCTACCATATAAGATTTTCCTCTATTCCTTGAACTTGGGGTTTTGTGACTCTTGTATAAATTCTTCAGTTCAGCATTTTAAAACCTTAGCCCCAGTGTCCGCCCAGCAGCAGAGTGGTTTCATAGTGGTTTCGCAGGTGCTGTAGGGCGGGGGGTAAAACCACCATGATACATTCTGTTTACGACCACTTGCTGCATTAGTCCCCTTTACCATGGAATTACATGAGGAGTTTGCTTATGGGAAGGTCTATGCTCAGAACACTCCTTCAATACTTTTCACTGGTGCTATTTTCCAAGAGACAACATGTACATTTAATTTTCATTTCTTGCTCCTAGAAGTATGACTTCGTAGGTGATAACACTAGCATACCATGTTTAAACATCCTAGTTGGGAGTAATTCAAATCAGAGAGATTGACCTTTGTTTCCATGCAATTTAAATTGGCAGTTTTTTTTTTTTTAAATTTGTTTCTAGAACATTAGTGAAAACGTTGAATAGTACCACTGTGACACCAATACTTTTGGGAAGTCTTCTAGAAAGCATCTCCATTTGATTTTCCATCAATGGTCTCTAAAAGCGTTTGCCAGGCTGCACTTCAGCATCTGGCCACACGCTCTATTCTAATGGCCCAATCGAACTATTGTGCGGTGCTGCAGGGAGCTGAAACAGAAACATAAAGATTAGTCTAAATGAAATATGAGCGGGAATTATTTATGTGAAAGCACAAGCAGCAGCATGGGTTGAAGGAACAGCTTGAATTGATAACCAAGGCAGTGATTAGCAGCAATTAAACTGGTAAGCACTGAGGAATGTGCTGTTTACATCAAGACCAGGAGGCCTGAGCTCCGATAAGGCCACAGCAGCATGACTTGTCAGCAGAAGACCTGAGGTCCGATAACAGGAGGACGGCAGCAGGGTTGCGGCACACCGTATGCGCCAGTCCGCTGCTTGTCCTAGCAGGAAGAAAGGCTGTAGCCATAAAGATACCCAAATGAGGAAACACAAACAACAGGTAGCAACCTTCCCTACGATTTAGGGGGGATGAGGTAAGCAAGATTATGATGAAAAGTCACATTGTAATAGCTGAAGGATATAAATACCTGGATGGTTGTTGTGGCTTAAGGCCGGCCGGCAGCTCAGCCCCACACAGCCGCTTGCTCATCCCCCACCCAGTGGGATGGGGGGGAGAATCAGAAGGGGAAAAGCACAAAAACTTGTGGATTGAGATAAAGAAAGTTTAATTATTAAAGGAAAAAACAAAATAAAAACACCTGCCCACTACCCCCCCCCCAAAAAAAAAAAACCAAAACAAAGATTAAAAACCCCAAACCCAAGAAAAAACAGCACTGCCAAAAGCCTAATTGCTCACCACCAACCAACCAATGCCCAGCCAGTCCCCAAGAAACTGCTGCCCTGGCCAACCTCTCTCCCCCCACAGTTTTTATTGCTGAGCATGACGTCATATGGTCTGGGATGTCCCTTTGGTCAGTTGGGGTCAGCTGTCCCAGCTGTGTCCCCTCCCAACTTCTTGTGCGCCCCCAGACTCCTCGCTGGTGGGGTGGTGTGAGGAGCAGGAAAGGCCTTGACTCTCTGCAAGCACTGCTCAGTAATAACAAAAACATCCCTGTGTTATCAACACTGTTTTCATCACAAATCCAAAACACAGCACCATACCAGCTACTGTGAAGAAATCTAACTCTATGCCAGCGAAAACCAGCACACTGAAAAAGTTTGGACATGGGCTTCTTGGTGCTTGTGAGCATGTGGGTGTGAGAATATGACTGGATGAAATCTATGAGAGAGTCAATGTGAGTGACTGAGATCGGTTTTATTTAAAATAAATACTGCCTTCCCTTTCCTTCTGGACTTGAGTTGAATTTTGTCACATTAATTTCCTACTGCACACAGTCAATGAACTACAAAATAGTCTCTAAATATATAGTCTCTGCAAAGAAGGAGGATAGCTGTTTGACCAGACCTATTTTCTGTATAAGCCTATTTTAGCTCTTTGTTATTCAAATCTCATAATAGACTTCCCAGTGTGGTGTTTCACACCAGTACCATGGCAACAAGCATAACATCATCCCACGCGCTTTCTCTGAATATTGGGACGTGAACATTATTTCGAAATTTCTGTGCTCAGAGATCTCTTTTGAAGGAACATTAGCAGGCCAGTGCCTTTCGGTCAACTCTTACTACACCCGGTTTTGGTTTTTAGGCCTGTAAATACTGAATACCCGACAGAAATAAACTTCCTGTTGGATTATAAGGGAGCTATGAAATACATCATTATCTTCCTGCAAAAACACGGTTTTGTCACTGTTTCTACAGATAGAATGTAACCACTTTGAACATATCTCCACACTTAACAATTTGACCTTCGACCACCTGCCCAGTAATGAGGCTATATTGCAGCTAACAAGTATTTCAGCAAAATGCCTTAATATCTTCATCTGTGTGAGGCAGATTTTCCAATCAACATCTTAAATTCCTTAGCAAATTTCTGTACTTTAATTTCTATTTCCTTTTCTTTCCACTTAATATTAGATTTTTTTTTTTTTTAAAGTGTCAATATTTCATCACTATCCTCAGTTTGTCAAAAAGCAAAAGCATTTCCTCTCTTGCTGTCATAGCTTTGCATCCATCCGGTCAACTTTTTTTTTTTAAAGCTTCTAGTTTTTACCAATTGATTTAATTAACAAGCTGAACAGATTTACTTTTTTTGGAATAAAATGTAAATTTCATTTTAGGGTTCTGTCTGCCAGTTGGTAACAAATATTGTCAAGTTTTGATCACTGGTTCCTAGACATGCACCAAAATCTAGTATGGTAATTATTTAATTATAATAATATATAATTCAAACCAGCTGTGTATTGTCAGATACAATGGTTTTCTACAAGCATATTGTCATAAGCATATTTTGCTATTGGCTGAGTCACCTTCTCCCGCAGATGTGCAGGGCAAGTTAATCATCCAGCTCTGAGCTTTAACAACACAGCTCTTTGCCAGCACATTGCTGCCTCATGTTTTACCAGCCGGTGCATTCCTTCATTTCTATTTCAGTGCCTATGGTTCAGAGCTATCAGTATCTCCAAAACAGATAACAATCAATTTTAGTGTAGGGTGTCACCTCCCCTATTTTATCTTTCGTAAGTAAATAAGTGATTAAAAAAAAAAATCCCAATCACATAATTACTCTAAGCACATTTAAATAAATTGTTTCAAGGCTTTATTATGTATTTTTACAGTCTACTAGCACACTATGATGAGAAAATATTCAGCTGTTCCAAATTATGGATGCAGAACAAGGACCCAGTTATAAAAGGTATTTGTCCCCTTAGATGCCTTGTTATTGATTACTATGGTTAAGGTGGCTACCAAAGCTTCACTAAATCAAATACAGCTCTGGACTTGTCTCTCCCCAAGCAACGTTCACAGAGTTCTCGGAGTTACAGAATGAGCAACGGATTGAATAGTTTTGCTTAACTAAGGTTTTTTTCTTAGTTATCTGTATGTCCTTGGGAACTTATCTCTTATTTACAGTTCATGCCATTGAAAAAAATCACGCTACTTAACAGGTCTATCAGAAGTTTCTAGCTCTCTTGGTAGTTGTGCTAATAATGTTGACTACTGCAAAACGATGCAGGCAATTTCTGTTCGGATTTCTTCCAGGCTTTGGATTCCATTTTTTCAAACTCTAAATGCCAGCTCGAGGTTACTTGTTCAGTGGTTACCAGCATTTTCTTGTATATAGTCTGATAACTGTTCTAGAGTGGTAAATATCTGTTTTTCCTCATAAACTTGAAAAAAATCTGATGTCTCACTTCCATTAATTTGAAAATTATGTCTGTGTAAAGCTGGTTAAACCTTACAGCAATTCTTAAAATATTAAATGGAAACTAAACTAACGTAAAAGAAAATTTATTTTGGGACCTGAGTCTGTATTAAAGATCTCAGCTGCAGTTCTGTCAATTTTGTTCACAATTTTCATGTCCTCTGTCTTAATTTGTGAAGCCAAACATTCACATTTTTGGCAGTATGATATCACAGAGACAAACATAAAAGGACTACATAGCACTAGCTACAAAAACCACCATCCTAAGAAGCTATACTTGCTGTTCACGTAGCCAGCGTCAATGAATCTTACACGACAGAGAGACAAAGTTTAAAAAAAAAAAAAGGGGGGCAATTTAAAACCAAGCACGCATTAGCTGAATTCACGCAGTATTGTATTAAACTGGATGCAGCAAATCTGCAGTCTGTGGCTGCATTATCCAGTATTTGGGGGAAGAAATAACAGACATGTCAACCTAAGATAGAAGGGAAGATTCTCCACCCAGATGTTGGCTTTAAAAGGCATAGTATCCATTTAGCCACAACTACATGGCATTTAAAGTCATCCAAACCCTCAAGCTTGATCAAAACAGCAGCTGAATGAGCCCATGCATACAAAAAGAAAGATGCTCTAAGGAATCACAGTGAAAGATTATTTACCTAAATCCCTTCGGCCTCCGCTTTTCTGTCTTTCCAGCTAGCTAATCTTCTATAGCATAATCCAAACAGCAAAACAGAACCATGCAGCTAGCAAAGCTCTCAGTGCTTTTTCATCATTCACGACATGTATCAATTAAACAAGATGTAGCATTCCCAAGGTACTTTACTAATATCAATTACACATTGTTCTTGCAGAAAAAACAATTACAAGTTTTGCATAGAGAGAAGAAATTATAAAACTCCTCCTTATGCAGAAAATGCCAGCAAAACCCCTAATATCAACTACAGTTAACTTGAAAGGGAAATACTGTCTAATCACTAGATATAATTTAAATTAATTAATTGTGCCAAGACCAAAAGATATTTAGAGTCTAAACGGCTTTAAAATAATTCATTATACATTCAATATAACACTTCAGAAAGGAAAAAGCCACCATCAAAAGGTTTTAAAGGTGTTAAAATGGTCACTTCTACAAATATCATAGAGACAATTGAAGTTAGTCATTATCTGCCTAATGTTTCCGGTTTTTCTGCCCTTTGCACACAAATCCCCAGGACCCCTAGTCTGAGCACAGGTAAATAAGAGTTTTTCAGTTCATGAAAAACACCGAACATTAGTTTTCCCAAAATTCACCGGATAGCCTTCGTGACAGATAGTGACTTACATGTCTTCTATTTACTGAAAATAAGTCTTCTCACAAAGAAAACAAAGATAAAAGAAACTGGGTATTAGAAAAAAAAGCATTCCTGACTTACTGGACTAGGTGTTTTCATTAAGAGCTGGGTTCGTCTAAATACACTGTTTTATTTGAAATTATTCCACTTAATTAAACACCATTTTAAAAATACTTACAACATTATGGTTAGGTTTAACATTATGTTTACCATGTCCAGCCTGAGAACTAACTGCAAAGACCCCCAAGACCACATTACAAGTTGCTATTGTATATGTAACTGTGGCAACAGTAAAATAGAGCATGCTCAACATCTTGAAAGAAGATTTTTGTAGCGCATGTGTCAGAGCGTCCCGGTTTCCCGATTTGTCTGTATGCCCCCTCATCTCTACTTGCCTTAAGCCCAACTTGCCTCCTCATTCCTGTGACTTTACCTCCTCTCCTCTGCAGTACACGTAGTTTTCTTTGCACAGTATGCTATGGAGTATACTATCATCTGGGGAAGGAAGCCATATTATCACTTATTTTGGGTTAAACTGATACTAATTTATTGGCCACCCTGTGCATACTGGTTGGCCAGCTGGAAAGCAAGTCATGTTCACATTGCAGCACTTCCGTAAGCAATGCTATCAATTTAAATCTATCACCTCTGCCAGCCAATATTTTCATCAAGCATGTAGAAACTCTTCAGCCAAATTTGGCAAAGATCAAGACTGATCAATGGCTTCAAAAGTTACTAGGGAGAACACTAAATTGTTGGATGAAGAGAGTGAATTGCATAAGCAAAATTTTCTTAAGGAATCAGGCTAAAAAGAAAGAAGAATTAAAAATATCCCCACATGTCATGGGTAGGCAAAAAAATGGTATCATAATAATCACCTGAAAAATTAAACAAAACATCATAGTATCTGCTGGTGAAGTATGCAAGAAAGTTGTTCTCCCCAAATTTTCTGAAACTGTGCCCATATTAAACATCTTGCCTGTGCAAACATTTAATGTATGCTGAAATTTTTAAAACTTCAAGAACCGATGCATTATGATCACCCAGAGCAGCCTAAATATTTTTAATAAGAAATAATGGAGAAAGGGATTATAATACTGTGATACATAAAGAAGAAAACTATACAATTATTATACAGTATAGACACAAAAAATACAAGAAACCAAGGCCAGGTAGACAAGCAATTGTATTTAGACAGCTTGGCTTTAGCTAATTAATATCTATATCCTTTCATGTATAAGATGCTACAGATGTGTGTTACAGATATATACACAGATATCATTCCCTTAGTCTATGGGCCACCCCTGTAAAATGCCCATAAAACTTCCATTGAGTTCATTTAGTCCATGACTTTGGGCTCCATCTGGTTATGGTGGTCACTCAGGACCTTCTAATTCCTGACTACTGGTCCCAGTATCTTAGCATTGGAGAAACCAGCTGATAATTTGCTCTCCTGGATGATGGCTGGAATCTTTTTGCTTATCTCCCAGCTCACTTAGTGATCAGGTGGTTTCTGACTTGTTTATGATTTCTGTCTCTTCCCCTTCCTGTTCTTGTGACTGCTCTGCTGCAGAACAGGCTGCCTCTTTTGATTCTCCTTCCTGCTCTCAGGAGAAGCTTCTTCCTCCCTTACTAAACAAGTTGACTTCTGCTTCCAGTGTCTCTTCTTGACTGTCGGGGCAACTGATATAGTTGAGGGCTGGGTCTCTGGTTTAGCAAGGGCTGTTTGTATGTCTTCAGATCCAGAGATCCTCTTCTTCCCCTTGAGGGTGCTGAATAGTGCTCGGTAGGCATATGCCAGGCCCCAGCACAGCGCGATAAGTTGTGTCTCTGACATAGCCAAGGCATCCTTTTTTCAAACATTCTATCACTTCATCAAGATCCTGCACTTGTTCGGGGGTGAAGTCCCAGACTATCCGAAAGGACAACCCCTCTAGGTACCTGCCCATATTCTCGCACATGCCTTGCTATCCATAACCATACTGCCTTGGGACATATCCCTGTGATATTCCTAAATAGTTGGTTAACCTTAGGAAAAGCTGGAAACATACTCTTGAAACATGCTAATAATTTTGATTACCCAAGGATGTTCAAGATACTGAAGAGTTATTGTAAAAAGGGAGAAAACATCTACCCCACAGAAAAAGAAGGGGAAGGTGTCATTCCTTATTTCATCCATCGATTGGTTCTCAGAGGAGAAAAGGGAAAAAGTGTAATTAACTGTCTTAATGAGATGGTTCCTGAAGTAAAGGGAAGGCAACAATGCAGGGCCCAAATACCAGATTAGCCTCAAGGCCAATGTTTTTATCATAGGTCCCCAGGCAAAACACAACCAAGTGCTACACTGCACAGCAAATGGCAGAAGTCAAATATAGACTTTAACAAGCTCTCAAATTTGATGTACAGCAAAAAAAAGGGAGTATGGCATTGATCGGATAAACCAATGCTGAAAACAAGTAAATCAACATTGCAACCAGCAACTGTTAAACAGATTAATTATTATGAGTTCCCCCTAACACGCTATGGTCAAGTCTGTTATCTCAAACCCTTCAAGCCCCGTGCTGGGTGCCAGAAAGGACTGTTGCAGTTTAACTTCACACAGCCACTTGCTCATTCCCCCACAGTGGGATAAGGGAGAGAATCTCAAGAGTAAAAGTAAGAAAACTTGTGGGTTCAAATAAAGACAGTTTAATACATAAAAAACCAAAACAAAACAAAGGAAAAATGAAACCAAGAAAACCAAATGATGCAAAAAACCCAATTGCTCACCACCAGCTGAGCAATGCCCAGGCAGTCCCTGAGCAACCACTGCCCTGCCAAACTTTCTGCACAGTTTTTATTGCTGAGCACGATGTCACATGGCATGGGATAACCCTTGGGTCAGTTGGGGTCAGCTGTCCCGCCTGTGTCCCCTCCCAGCCTACTCGCTGGCGGGGCGGTGTGAGAAGCAGAAAAGGCCTTGACATTGTGTAAGCACTGCTCAGCAATAGCTAAAACATCCCTGTGTTACCAACTCCGTTTTCATCAAATCCAAAACATAGCACCATACAAGCTACTGTGAAGAAAATTAACTTGTCTCAGCCAAAACCAGTACAGAGCCCAAGTATTTATAAATAAAGAATAACCCATATTAGATACTTAATTTGCATGTTGCAGAACAAACAGCAGAAAAGGGAGGCTGAATTATTCAGGAGGTAAACCCCAACAATTATAATCTTAGCATATCTAAACCCAAAACAATACATTAGAGGGTGTGTTCTTTCATATAAATGCATCATGTAAGATTATAAACAAAATGTCTGTAGACTTAGAGTTGAACACATGCTAATTATTAATACTACCCTATGTAAACCTACCTCAACCTTTTGTCAACTACATTTCACTATTTTTCACAAGCCAACTTGCAGCAAGTAAGCAACACAGTTACACGTATATTTAGATGTATATAAATATACATAGATGCATATTCAATTATGCATACATATTATGTTTATAGGTTGGTTAGCAGATACAACTCGGTCAAATTGAGGTCTCAGTGCAACAGGTGATGTACAACTGCAGGAAACTGTCAATTCTGCTCCCAGGGCAAAGGGGAAGTTAGAAAAAGTGAGGTAATTACAAGAAGCCACCATGATGTACACAATTTCTATTAATATATTGATATAGAAATCTTCCTGAATGGCAAAACAACTTTCCAGGGTATTTTCTCCTAATAATGAAATACCCTTTGAGACTAACTACATTGATTAACAAAGTATTCCTATACACCTTTCCACAAACAAACAAAAAAGTGAAAGCATATAGGGTGGAGGGGGAGAAAGGGGACTCTCTCTTATCACAGCATTATGGGTTCACTGTCTAGAAGTATTTATCTGGGGGGGTGCCTTTTTTTTTTTTTAAGGAAAAGAATTTTAAACAAACAGGAATTTTGTTTCAGAAGCATAATTGGAAAAAGCAGAGTTATCCAGCGTTTCACTGCCAGAATGAGCTGTTTTGGAAAAATCTTTGATGAGTAATAGCAACACATGAGTTTCATGCTACGCTACAGAAAATGGCAGTAAACCTTATGTCATAAGGAAAAGATGATTTCTACTGTCATTTGATGAAAAGTTTTGAAGACTTCCTAATATTAACTGTACTGGTGAGTAACAACCTTTAGTTACTGTAACATGCTACTTGAGTCAAGTGAGATGGATCCAAAACTGATGTCTTAACTAATAACATGAATTCCCTTTATTGATAAGGAATATGAAACACACCCTAGAAGTGTCTGCATTTCATCTTGTACTTAACCTGCAAAAAGCCATTTTTTTAATCAAGCTTTCATCTTTCCCCAGTTTCAGGGACAAATCTGAAATAAAAACCAGAGTGCACAGTGAGAAAAGTAACTACTTTTTTCCTTTTAATATAGATGTATTACAGAATGTTTAATTACAGCAGGACAGTGCTTCCAGTTAAATAAAATTAAAACCCTTTATTTTCCCCAAATATAAAATTACTAAATTAATGCCTTAAAAGAATAAGAATATGGAAAAAGCTTTAAATTATACCACCATTTACCACAGTAACCATGATCACCAATTACATACTCCATTGCTTTGGCAAAAAATTTTTTTTCTTTTCATAACTGCATATAAACCTAACATAGCAAAGACTGTATACATCTTTATATTGCACTTATTTATACACAGGAATAAATGAACTGTAAAGTCTGCATATACTTGGAATGAGCAAATTTTCACAATAAACTGAAAGCAGAAGGATAAGAGCTGGTATGAATATTAAAAAAATGCTTAGAAATGTCATACATTTATGTACAGACTGTATGGACTGTATTAACAAACAATATGTACATAACAATTTACTACTATTGATATTTTAGTATAACTCAGTGTTCATTAATACAGACCTTTGGTTGTATTTAGTTGTTTAATAAGATCTAAGCTCACATATCTCCAAAACGGAACAAGGTATAAAATAAAGCACAACAATTTGCTAAATGGTACAAAAACCTACTATTGTCAGTTCCATTAAACCCAAAAAACTAGTGTCTCTGTCTAGCCCCAAAATAGTTCTTGTACTTGGAATCAATCTCTATGTGCCATACACAAAAAGAACACCTGAATGTTACATATCTGCAAAATTACATCCCACAACACTTTTTTGTAATGTGCAATTAATTTTAATAATACTTTCTAACGAAAAAGAGAAATTAACTTCAACTTTATAGTTTTCCAACACGCACTTCTTCAATGACATTGTGAATACTTTTAAATGCTACCAGCAAGATTAAAAAAATATATGTGCGCCTCCCTTACTCTAGAAGACTCTTACCAGTAACTGCTATTTGCTAAGTGTGCTCAGACATTCATATGAATTATGCAGCTTGCATGTGCCTAACATTTAGCTTCAAAATCATCCTGAGTTCGCACACAATGAAGCAAATCCACATACTTTAAAAAAAATGAACATACTTTCCTTTACAAAACAATCATGCAACTGAAGAAGAACTGGGCATCCCATGAACTGTTGTGCTTGTTGGAGTTCCACTTATGGCGTTGAAAATGTGTAGCGAATTAGGCATAACACTGGCCTTTTCTTCAACCGGAGTAATCTTAAAATGGAAAACAGGTATTTACCAAAATGTTACAAAATGACACAAGCATTTATAAAACAGCTAACCAATTTCATAATGTGCTGCTTAGCAACTCAACTTTTTAGTACTTTCTCAAGTGCACAGAACTTCTTTTTGGGGATGGCTACTCTTTTCAGCCATCCTCTACTAGATTTAGGAGGGCAGTAATTATTTCTCCCACATCAGTTCTCCTAATTTAGGTATTACACTGTCCTCTCTAGAGGAAGATTGAATAGCTTCTCTCATTTCTCTTGTTAACTTTCAAAAGGAGTTTCACAAGGACAATGGCCTTGCTTTTGCCCTTTTTTGTTTGTTTGATTTGAGGTATGATTTGAGCATTTCTTATCAAAAGCTATTGAAGCACCAAAAAGACTTCATTCTTAACAGCTACAAATTTATTAAGATTAGAAATACTGGAAAGAAAGGAATTATATAAAGATTAGACAAACTAAGAGCAGAAGTAAAGAAAACTAATTACCATCCCATCTGATCATATTGGCAAGCAGCAGAGGAGAAAAAACAAAAATATGTTAAGATTCTTTTCTATATTTTTCATAACAAAATTTTTGCAATTGTTTAAAATCCATGCTATTATAAGACAGCTAAAAGGTTTTTTTCCAATGACATTAGAACAAACATTGTGAGAAGCTTTTTCCAAATACAGCAATAGGCAGGCATACAAAGGTGACATTTTTAAAGATTTCAGTGAAGAGTCTCATGATTCTAAGCCTTCAGGGGAGTGATCAATCTAATTTTTTTAAAAAAACAACCCAACAATATAGCATGTTTTAATTATTTACAACTAATTATTTTATATAAAAAGAACACAGTGGTGGGCTAATAGTACACATTACTGCAGTCAGTGCTGTATGTTCATATTCTGTTCACACTAGCTTATAAGTATCAGTTGTTTGCCCCTTCTTCTCTTTATTTACTTTTAGACAACGTGTACTCCTGAAGTTTCAGGCATTACATGCTTTTTCTTATCGTCAATCTTTGGAAACTCACACACCTGAGCATTTTTTAAACATATATATCTTGCACTGAGTTCAAAGTATTTTTTCTTTTGTACAAACTGTCATTGTATCCTTTTACTTTTTCCTACGCCAGGGGAATATTAATCTTTCATTTATTTTCCTTATCATGAAATTATTTGACCAAAACATTTTCCTCTCTTTTCTGAAGGGGTCGTCTGTCTAATTCTCCTATATACTTTGTTCTTCTTAATTAGCTGTCCAATCAGTTACCCTCCTTTTTAAAACCCTCCACTGCTTTCTGCTTTTCAATACATCGCATTGAAATACAGTCAAACTGTCTCATTTTTGTCAGCTAAGCAATCACTTTTCCTGTTCCAGGGATCTTTCAAAACTGTTTTCCTCTACATGCATATCTGAAAGACAGCGTTTTTTTTAACAACAACACACGGATTCTGACAAAATGGCACCGCTCACTAAAAACCTTTTTTCACAATATTCTCTGTCATTGGTGGTTAAAAAAAAGTTAGTTTTGTGGTAAGCTTTTCCCTGTGATGGTACAACAAAAGAATAAGAGAATGAAAATAAAGCCTATGTACTTGCTCTAGTCTTGTGCTTCACTATAATTACATCATAGCACAGAGCTACTGATAGCACAGTACCTGAAAAAAAACACATCAGGAAATAACGGAGAGCAAGAAAGCATGTGAAGTGAACTTTAGACACTTCACACAATTTTAGCAGGGGAAAAAAAAAAAGACCATAAAACTTTCGACAGAAAAAGAAACAAACAGAAAAACAAGGCAGAATAAAGGCAAATCTTTCTTATATAAGGCTATGGGCTAAGCTGTTATACCAGCAACCTGACTAGCTTTTTGAGCAAGTATTTTTTGGATAATAGTAGAGTAATTTAGAGATGTCAAAATAGTAAATGGGCAAAGTAATTGTACATGTGAAAAATGCAATCCTGAAAAAAAGCTGGAAGATTAACAGAGCGTTTAAATGTCAGTTAGACTGAACGCCTCAGGTAGGTCTCAAGTTTGATTTTTCCTGTACAATTTGACTTCTGAGTAAAGCCTATAGTTTTTGTACGGACAACAGAAACTCAGAGCTCCTTTCTATCAGCTGGTTATCCAGACTAGGTTGCATTGGTTCCTAGACTAAGACAAGTTGCTATTATGGTCATACATCTAATGAAGTCTCACAGACATGTGTATCTGTAAGGTAAAATATTAGCAGAAAACACAGGTATTTCTTGTGGGCCAGAAATACAAGTCTTGAGGGTTAAGAACTATGAGCCACTTTATGGCTCTGGGAAAAGATTATACAAATAACAGCAGATGAAAGAAAAGGAAACTGAAGTGATGAATATGATGAATAAAAATGTCAAGAAGGTAGGGATCAAGCATGAATCTTCAGCCCTTCCTGTCCTCCTGGAAATAATATCCTTGCTTCTGAAGTCAGGAGACATTTCTACCATAGATCCCATATGCAAGTTCCTACATCTCACTCCACGAGAGTTCTGGTTGCCTTTTTCTCATATCTCCAGCTTGTCTGTAGTGGATTCCCCTCAAGAAAATGTGTTGGAATACCTCTTGAAAGATGTTTAGCTCTTTGTTGCAAAAGTAAATGCTTACATCTCCAAAATCTGAAGAAAAAGGGCTAAGCTTGCAGATCAAATCCCCCTACAGTTACCAGGAAGCACAGACGAAAACAAACTTTTTGGGTCACTGAATAGAGACCCCTGTAAGAGACCTACTTCTATGAAGTATAAGTGACGTATATATTCATGTCATTATATTTGTTTTATCTTTACTGTAGTCTACCTCTCCTACAAAAAAATAGGCTGGTGCCAACCAGGTTTACTTTCTTAATGAGGAAGACTTAATTCTGAAGGTCAAGAAAGNGCATTACACACACTTTTCCTAGTGGGTTCACATTATAGCTACATTCTAAATGCTGGTATGTATAATTTAATTTCAGCACATACTTGTTCATGCATTATTTCAGAAAGCTCTTTTGCCATTTCTCTGTAGTTGGCCTTCATTTCTTCTTGATATTCCAACTGATCTTCCTTTATAAGTCGTTCATTGACACCCAGAGCATGCCCACAAGCTTCAACAAATTGCCTGATTTAGATAAAATAATAAAAAAGATCTCAATCAGGAATACAAAATCCAAAAGATTAATTCAAAATGCCAGCTTAAAGTATGTTTTTAATGCAGTCAGAACACTATAAAAGTTAAAAGTTTTAAAAAAAATTCTATTATATCAGTCTTGGAAAAAAGTATCTCTTTTTTTTTCCCCCTTTTTCAAAAAACATACCTAAAAACTTCCTTTAGAAGCTTTACTTTATTGTCTGGATATCTTTTGGTGTTTGTGTCATCTAAGAAAGCTCTTGCATATGCTAACGGACCAGCATTAACCTAAAAAGAACAAGAATTACAAAATGAAGTCAGTTCTCTGATATATTGTCCTAGCAATAACAGATACTACAGGTG